>JAKSZT010053965.1:61498-87570 GCA_026826555.1 Tolypeutes matacus | reverse complement strand
AAAAAAATGGCAGATATTCTTAGACATCAACTCTAAAACAAATTTCTTATGGAAATATGAATGGCAAGATGAACTGAATTCTTCATAACAGCTTCATAACTACTGAAAATTATGTTTTTCCATGAATTTATCTTGAAATCAAGCCATAACATTAAATAAATTACATGTAAGAAGGTGATTCTGATAGAAGCTAAGGTAATACCCCTCCACACAAAGCATCCTGGTTTCTAGTATGGTCAGAGTTGGACTCTATGAAGTAGGACTCTATGAAGTTGGACTCTAGAAAGGAGAGGACAAAGTCCTCTTTTAGATGCTCTTTCCATAAAGAGTATTTCTTCCAGGCAGGATAATGATTGGTGCACACATCTTGAGGTTATTCTCTCCCACAAGGCCTGAAATGATCCTGTAATGAGGAGTGAAATGGTCAACCAAATATTTATCAAAACATACCATTAAGTTCAATGTTTTTAAACCATGTGATATTTGTTTAAGAGGGAAATAAAATCAATGAAATATATTAGGGGTCCACAAACAGTCATTTATAAGTATTAATATATTATTCATAAATTATAACAATGGAAATTTGTGGGAGAATTAGGAATGTTCCATATATGCTATTGGATCATTAAGAAAACCATAGTCAGATGAAAGGAATCTCTATGGTGCTTACCAGGAAAATTAGAAAAAAAATGGAGTGAAAAACAAAGTGGAAGACTATGTAAAGGTGGTTATTATATGGAAAATTAAGCTAGAAAAAAATCAAAAGAATCGAAAATGAAATTTAAAGTTGAAAATTTGGGTTGCTGAGGGTTGTCATGCTCCTGACACTATTGGAGAAAAAATGAGACTGACTTATCAATTGAAGAAGATTAATTACTTTTTATATTTTTACCTACTATTTGACAGCAAGTATAATGTAGATTTTCTTCAGGTCCTTATATATTTTTAGAAACACATGAATGAAAAGTTAAGAAGGCTAATTGCCCCCACTGTATGTTTTATGTCGTAATGAATGTTGAACATTTCTATCTGGCCTTAACAAAATAATATAACACTTTGGGACAAAGATGCAGCCCAGTAATCCCGCACTGGAAGCCAAGATGGAGAAGGTCTCCACAGCTGCCATGACCTTCCCCTTGGTACTGTGGTAGACAGAGAGGAAAGTGATCCAAACACAGCAGAACAGCAACATGCTGAAGGTCAAAAACTTGGCTTCATTAAAGGTGTCAGGCAGATTCCTGGCCATGAAAGCTAGAGTGAAGCTCCCCAGGGCCAAGCAGCCCAAGTATCCCAGGACACAGTAGAAGGCAGTGACTGAACCCTTTTTGCACTCAATGATGATATAGCCATGCTCTGAGTGTGCATCTTTGTCAATGAATGGGGGAGAGGTTCCCAGCCAGATTCCACAGAGGGTTATCTGGATAAGGGAGCACATGGGAATAACAAACTTAGGTGACCCTGACACCAAGTACTGCCTCATTCTTCTCCCTGGTGCAGTGACCTTGAATGCCAGAACCACAGTGATTGTTTTGGCCAAGACAGTGGAAACAGCCACGGTAAATACAATTCCAAATGTGATTTTTCAGAGGATGCAGGGGGCTGTGTTAGGATGACTGATGAAGAGTAAGGAGCAGAGGAAGCAGAGGGTGAGGGAAATGAGCAGGATTAGCTGAGAGTCCTGTTATTGGCCTTGACAAAGAGGGTGTCCCAGTGCTTCACAAAGACCCCAAGAATATCAGTGGTGAGGAAAGAGAAGCAAAGAGCTGTGCAGACCAGAGCCATCCCCAAAGGGTCTTCATAAGCCAGGAAGGTCACAGCTTTTTGGAGGCAGAGGTTTCTCTGACTGTTTGCATACTGATGATCTGGGCACTTCACACACGGATCCATATCTGGTGAGAGGAGCAAAGTGTCATCAACCCAGGTTCAGTAATTTTCTTTCATTCACAGGAACCCAAAAGAATCACATGACAATTTTAGCTAAATCTATCCAGATAGCATTGACTCTACATAACACTGTGTTTCAATCTGTTTGGCTTTCTTCCCCCATATTTTCTCTTAGACCTCTGGCCTTCTTTTAGACGTACAGACCTTCAATTGGATAACAGTTGAATTTTCATTCACTGTTGAGTTCTCATTCTTTTTAAAAATATATATTTATTGATTTATAAAATACACTCATAAAAGGGTACAAATCATAAATGTACTGACTAATGAATTATGAAGTAATAAAACATGAGTAACACCACACTGGCCAAGGAAGAGAACATAATCAGCCCCACAGAAGCCCTTTCCCTAATGCCTTCAAGATAATTAAATTCCCACATCTCTAAAGAAACTGCCTTTGTGATACCTAACCTCATAGCTTAGTTCTGCTTGGGTCTTTTTTTATCCAATATTATGTTTCTGAGATTCATCCATGTCACTGGATTTAGATATAGTTCATTCACCTTTTAAAATCATTTTTTTATTTTCTTTTTACAAACACACCATGTCCACCAAATGTACATTTCCTCTTCCCTCTGCCCCCATCCTTCAGCAACCTGTACTCTACTTTCTCTTTCTAGGGATTTTCTATCTCAAGACAGCTGTTACAACTGACATTATACAATATTTTTCATTTGATTCTTGTTTATTTGAAAGGGCATAATGTGCGCAAGTTTCTTCTTTGTAGTAGCACATCTCAAAGATTCGTTTTTACTTGTGGTCAAATAATATTCCATTGTGTGTATGTACCACATTTTGCTTATCCATTCATTTGTTGATGGACATTTGGGTTACTTCATCCTGTTGTGTATTGTCAATTATGCTATAAAATATAGTGATTTTTGTGGTTGTGAAGTGTTATAATCCATTCACTTATATTGCTGAATAGAATTCAATTATATTAACAAATGTTTTGTTTTTCCATTTTTATTGGTGTAATATATTTGGATTTTTTATGGGTTTTTGGTATTACAAATAATGATGTAACAAATATCTTTGGTACAGACATGATGCTATATTGTTGGTCATATAGTATACAAATATTCACCTTTGCAAGTAATAATATACAGTTTTTCAAATAGTAACACCAATTTATACTCCAAAAAGCAACCTGAGAATTCCAGTTATTCCATATTCTCTCCAACATTTGACACGGTAAGTCTGTTTAATTTTAGCTGTTTTGGAGAATATTTTGGTTTATTTAATTGTGATTTTTATTTGCCATTTTCTTGTGACTAATTGATCTGAGCACTGTCTCATATGTGCATTGCATGTTTGGAAATATTTTTGTATGAAAAGCCTGTTCATAAGCAATTCCTTTCTTCAATGGATTTCTTCCCATCTTGATTTTTGTAGAAGCCCTCAATATATTTTAGATGTGACTTTTTATTGGTTAGATCTATTTTAAATATTTTTTTCCACTTGGTGACTTGGCCTTTCATTGATGAACAGAGAATAATAATTTTAATATAGTTACATTTATTAAGTTGTTCCTTTAAGGTTGATGCTATATCTGTCATGTTGAAGAAATTTTTGGCTTCCCAAGTTGCAAATATTCTTCTCCATCATGGTCCTTTAAGATTTTTTATTTTTACATTTAGAACTAACATATGCCAGATAGTGATGTCTATATGTGACCATTTGGTTTCTGTATTCGCTGTTCGGTTCCTTTGATTACATTTTTTATCCTTGTGCTGAAACCACATCATTGTGACATTAAAAGAATTGAAGCAGGTAAAATAATTACTTCTATCCCATTCTTGGTCTTTAAGGCTGTCTTAGCTGCCCTTTTCTTTCTTTTTATTTTTTTTTTTTGTTTTCATGTGCATTTTATAATAGGTTGTAATTGCCACAAAAAGTTGGCACTATGATAACAATTGCATAGAATCAGTAGAACAATTGGAGAGTACTGATGTCTTTACAATATTGAGTTTTTACATCCATGGACATGGTATATCCCTTCTTGTATTATTGTCTTTTAAAAATTTTTCTCAATTTTCTTATATAATTTTATAAGAAGTTTTTCCAAAGTTTCCTTAGTTTTATTTATAGGCATTTTATACTTTCAAGATTTTGTAAATGTCATGTATTAAAATTTCATTTTAGAATGCCCTGTGATGGGTATATAAAATTTTAGAAGTTTGTGTATTAATCCTGTATTCAGACCACTAAATTCAGTTTATTAAATCTTACAGATTTTATACGTGCACAATAATACCTCTGCAAATAAAGTCAATTTTATTTTACCCTTTCCAATAATTATTCTTTCCACTTCTTTTCCTGCGAATATTGCATTGGGAACAACCTCCAGTGTAACATGTAATAGAAGTGGTAATATTGAGCAGTTTTTCTCATTCTTGATCTCTCAACCCTGAAATGTTTTCAATATTGCACCATAAAGTTTGATGTTTGTTCTCGTTTGTTGTAAGTATCCTTTAAGAGAATAAAATTTTTCCCTTCTATTCCTAATGTGATAATGAATGTTTTTGTTTTAAAATCATGAATGGGTATTGAATTTTATTAAATGTTTTCCTGAATTTATTTAGATGATTGTTTCTCCTTTTCAGGGAGGTCATGTACTGAATTATGTTGCATAAACCAAACTTTGTTATACTAGAGCCTCTTTATAAAATACAGCTGGATTTGGATTGTGGATTTTTTTGATATATAGGTGTATGTTCAAAGAAGAAAGTGGCCTGCAAATTTCCTTTACTGTAATGACCTTATCAAATTTTTGGTACCACTGCTAAGCTATTCTAATAAAATGAATTGAGAAGAATTTTTTTCCCTTATTCCCTGGAAGTGTTTTGGCAAAGGGCATTATTTTTACTTGAACAGTTGTTAAAATTCCCCGATTCATGAAAATAAAAATGTACGAGAATATTGTAAACTACGGATTTAATGTCCTTAGTAAGATATGAAATTTTTCAGATTTTTCAATTTTTATTGGGATAGTTTTGATAACTTGTATTTTTCAGGGAATTTGTGAATTTCATTTTAATTTTCAAATGTATTGGCATGAAATTATTTATACTGCACTTTTATGATGTTAAAAATTTCTGTACAAATGACTCACATTTAAATTCTGTTATTATTTATTTTGTAATTTTTCTTTTTTCTTAATACAACATTCTAGGTGTTTATCAATTTTGTCTTTTACTAGAAAGAGATTTGAGTTTGTTTATTCTCTGTATATCTGTATTTTATTAAAATTTATTCTTATATTTATAATTTTCTATATTCTATTTTCTTTATGTTTAATTTGCTGTTTTTATTTTAGTTTGTGATAAATATTTATAACTCATATACTAAATAATACACAAACATATGTAATCTAGGATTATACATATCTCTGTATGGAGCACTTTAGCTCCATCCCATAAGAGGTGAAATGTAGTATTTTCAATTTCAAAACATTTTACAGATCCTATTATATTATCTGCTTTAAAGTATGGGTTATTTAAAAGTATATTTCTTAAACGCCAAATGTGAGAATTGAACTTGATAGTACAGTGTTCTTTATATGTGTATATGGAACTTATACTCAAATTTACCTTATACACAATGTGTACATGAATCACTTTGCCACATTGACTAAGTGCCAGAATATACCATAAGTCTCTATACTTCTCACAACTTAGAAATAATAGTATTCTGGGAAATTAAACCATTTATTCATCAACAAAAGAAAGTTAGAAAATTCCCAATATAAACATGATTCCAGCATTTAATATCATGGATATGATTAACTTCAAGATGCTAGTTATACTGTGAAAAAAATCTCATATATTGGTTTAATGTCCATTTTCTACATCATGTCTCAATCCCCAACCCCAATATTCTCTGTGATTCTGTCACATTGAAACTGCCTTTGCCAGTTCTCTGAATCGCTGAATATTACATGCAGTGATGAGTCGCCTATTTTTTTTTTGCCATTTCTAATAATTATACCAAGAATTTAGTCCACCCTTCATTCATCTTACATACTAATGCCACTGCCTCTATGAAGAACTCCATGAGACCCCTACTCACATTAGAAATATAGCTCCATAGTATGATGTACATACTTTGATTGCAGCCTGTAATTATGGTAATGAAATGTCTCTGTGTTTTCTCTCCCCAACTCAGCTGTGAAGTAGAGGAGAGCAGAAACTAAAACCTACTCATTGACAGCATTCTATATCATTTCTTTCTTGTACAACATAGAAATACCCATTTCTTAAATCAGTCACAGCCTTCCTGTCTGTGTGTTCTTTGTCACAAACAGTGTCAGGCATGGGGAAACTCAGGATGGTTAAGATTCATGCCTTTAATAAAATCTAAATATCCTTTAGAACAAAATTAAAGCTGGTACATATAATAGTGTGTTGTTTTGGTTTGCTAAAGGCTGCAAATACAAAAATACCAAAAATGGGTTGGCTTTTATAATTGAAATTTATTAGAGTAAAAGCTTACAGTTCTGAAGCTGTGAAAATGTCCAGATCAAGGTAACATCTGAGATGCTATGTCTCAACAAGGGCAGCTGTTGGCAGATCCTGGACTCCTGCCACATGGCAAAGCAAAATGACAGCCAGTTCCTCTCTCTCCTCCAGCTTCTATTTCTCCCTGAGTTCAGCTGTTGGCAATCAGGCAGACGGCTCATCTCTCCCCAGTCTATACCTATTCAGATTTGAACTGATCTGCTAATTCCAGCCATCGGCTTCTCTCTCAGCTTCTCTGGGTTATTTTGTCTTTCTGCAGCCATAGTTGATCCTGAAGTCCTCTCTCACATGACAGGGTTCAAGCTTCCTGTTCTTTTTCTCCATGTGTCTTGGAATGTCTCTCCCATTTATAAAAGTCTCCAGCAAGAGGTTGGAGACACTCCCTGGGTCATAACCTCTCTGAAATACTTCCAATAAAGGTCCCCAACAAAATTCAATCCTATCGCAGTATCCCACACCCACATAAATGGATTGGCTTCAAGAACATGATCTTTTCTGAGATCCACAAAAGCTTCACACTGTCACACGTGTTAAATTCCAATATAGGGATGAAACTTAGTTACTGTGGTGATATCAACATAAGGGTTTCACAGAGATGATTTTGCCTGTAATGGGTCTAAAGCAATGACTTAAACAAGCTAGTTCAAGGCAGAGAAAGAGAGTCTTTTCAATGGTAAATATTATTGATTATCAAATTTAAGTTACTAAATTAAGGAAGGAAGAATTTTGTTTCTGGAGTTGTTGTCCAGGTCTTTTCCAATTCCTTGTAGGAATGGGGAATATAAAGGGATGGTGGGGACTTTCTTGTGGGCACACACTTACCTGTCTCTTTGGAAATTTCATTCTCTGGGCAGGGGGTGCAAAGAAAACAGCAGGCAGCCTTTCCCTCCTGAGAGGTTTTGCTGAATCCAGGAATGCACTCCTCACTGCATACTGAGTGGGGAGTCTGAAGAAAATCAGACTCCCCACTCAGTTGTTTTTATTAGCTGTGACTTTAACTCTCTAGGGATCAGACTTTTTGAGGTATTGGAACATCAACAAATTTAAATTTTTTAATACTTTAAAAATATTTTAAATGATAATTTAGATTACATAAATGTTACATTAAAAACTACAGGGAATTCCCATATGTTCCACCCCTACCCCTCCCAAACTTTCCCACATTAACAACATCCATCATTAGTGTGGTACATTGGTTAAAATTGATGAACACATATTGGAGCATTGCCATAAGCATGGAATATAGTTTACATTATGTTTACACTCTGTCCCACATTATATATTTTGTCATAACAAATTTAAATTTTAAATACATAAATCAAATTAATTGATAATATGTCATGGTTATTGAATGATGTGATATGTCTGTGACAAAGCGAGTTCAGCAAAGTGGCAAGCTACAAGATCATACCACAAAAGTAAGTATTGTTTATATACACTAGTATTGAACAGTTTGAGATGAAATTCAGGAAAAAATCTTTTGGTAATAGCAATAAAAAGACTCAAACACTTTGGAATCAATTTAACCCAAATGTAAAGAAACTTTATATAGAAACTATAAAATAATGATTTAAAAAATTCAAAGAAGACCTAAACAAATGGAAAGATATTTCATGTTCATGAATTGGAAGACTAAATATCTTAGAGATGTCAATGTTACCCAAACTGATTTCTAGATTCAACACAGTGCTAATAAAAATCCAACAGCCTACTTTACAGAAAAAAGAAAAGGCAATTACCAAATTTATTTGTAAATAACAGATATCTTATAAATGAAGAGTGAGGTAGGATCTCATTGTCTGACCCTGAAATTTATTACAAAACCACAGTGAACAAAATGGCATGGTATTAGCATAAAGATAGATACATTGACTAATTAATAGAATTGAGAGTTGAGAAATAGAACACCAACTCTAAGGCCAACTGGTTTTGACAAGCCTACAAAATCCACTTTACTGTGACAAAACAGTCACCTCAACAAAAGATGCTAGGAGAACTGGATATCAATAACCAAAAGAATGTATTACCCTTTATCACACTCCCTATACAAGAATCAACTCAAAAGGGATCAAATATCTAAGTATGAATTCCAGGAATATATACTACTAGAAGATAAAGTACTGAAACATCTTCAAGATCTTTTAGTAGGTGGATGTCTTTTAAACCTTTTACCCAAAGCTAGAGAAATGAAAAAAAAAAAATAGATAAATGGGACCTCCTCAAAATTAAACACATTTGCAACTCAAAGGAATTTTTACAAATGGTGAAGAGGCAGCCAACACAATGGGAGAAAAAATTTGAAATCACATATCTGATAAAGGTGTAATATCTATGATATATATATCAACAATAAAAAGACAAATAACCCAGTTAAACAAGGGGCAAAAGTTTTAGTGTGTATTTATCCAAAGAAGAAATACAAATGATGAAAAAACACATATAAAAAAAATTCAACATCACTAGCAATTAGGGAAATGCAAAACACATCATTTCACACCTATTAGATTGGGCACTATTAAAAAGACAGAAATCTACAAGTGTTTGGGGAGAATATGGATAGATAGGAACACATATTCAGTTTTGGTGGGAATGTAGAATGGTACAGCCACTATGGAGGCCTACTTGGTAGTTCCCATGGAAGTTGAATATAAGTTTGTCATGTGACCCAACATTATCACTACTAGATATATAACCAGAAGAACTGAGAAATGTGACATTAACAGATATCTCCACACTGATGTTCATAGTCACATTATTCACAATCTCCAAAATATGGAAACAACCTAGGTGTCCGTCAATCAATGAATGGAAAAACAAACTGTGGTTTATACATTTGATGGAATATTATGCTATTGTAAGAAGAAAAAAAGTCATGAAGCATATGACAACATGGATGAACTTGGAGGACACTATGTTAAGTGAAGCAATCCAGACACAAAAGGATAAATATTGTATGATTTTACTATTATGAACTAAATATATTGTGTAAACTCATGGAGTTAATAACTAGGATATAGTTCACTAGAAAATAGAAAAAGATTAGAGAATAGAAACATGAGGTTTAATCTGTGGTAGAAAGGTTTTTTGTAAATTTTGGAAATTATTAGAAATGGTGAAAGCACATCATAGTGTTTGTAATCAGCAGTACATGATAGTGGCTGAAAGAGGAAGTCTAAGGTCCTGTATGTTACTATAAAGAAAACTAAAAATCTAAAATAGGATGGTATAGCATATTGAAACCTCATGTTAAATATGACTATGGGTAATATTGCATATATAATACTATTTTTCTTTGAAACAGAACAAATCTACATTAATGTTACAAGATGTTAATATCAGGCAAAAATGCAATCAAAGCAAACTACGGACAGTAATACATAGTAATATAATAATAGTCTTCCATTAAGAGTAAAAAAAGGAAATATACTAAGTGAAATAAACCAGACAAAAGATCTTTCATATTGTTTGACTTCATCTGTAAAATTGTAAGTACCAATAAATTAGAGAGATGGAAACAGAATAGCAGCTATGAATGACAATTGAATAGAAAGATTGAGAGGTGATTGTTACGGAGTAGATTTTTGTCAGTTTTTTGTTTTCTGATTATTATTATTATTATTGAAGTGATGAATGCACAACTCTGTGATCATACCAAATACCATTAATTGTGTACTTTGAATAGACTGTATATTTTATTTAAAAGAATCAAATCTAACCACACTTACTTACTATTTGAATTCTCCTAGAGTGTCATTTTGTACAGCCTGATTATCAATATCTGAAGTGGTTACAGAATTAAATGAGATAATTTATGTACAGTATTCAATAGAGTGCCCAGCTTGGCACTCTAGTTACTTACACAACTAGTTCTCTCCCTCTTATCATTTAAGAGCTTCATGGAAGAAGACTAGATGTATTCTATTGAAAATATTAGGTGGGCAGGATTTTGAGGTCTTTTGAGGTCTTTCATAACTCAAACCTTGATTCATAACTGATATCCTTTCTGCCACTGGCACCTTCTTTTTGATGACCATTTCTACCTAGAACTAGATTTACTACCTAGACAGTGATACAAGTTTATCAACTCCTGTGCTTTTGGGGAAAGAACCCAGAACTACTAGGCTTAAGCATAGGAAGAATGTCAAGAAAGTCACATTTATGACATGTTCTGAAATACACATTCTATCAAATGGAAGAGTCATTACCTGCCAGGGTTCAAACACCAGCCGGTCTGCATTTCCCACTGACTGCATTTCTATTCATTGAAGAAGCATTTCTTGAAGGGTCTAAGCCACAGCATACACTGCATTATACACATTGTAACTTCCTTCATTCTTGATCTTGTCAAACTCCCACCAAGGCAACAACTCCAAGGAGGCATTGGGAGGACAATTCAACAGTATGTTACAATCAGATTCAGAAAGCATGCAATCAAAAAGATGAACCACAATTTAGTGAGGTAAAAGTCTTCTGGGTATTTGGAAGGATTAACTGTCTGCATAAATGTTTTGAAACCAGATATCTCACCATGGTAGTGTGAAAAAATGAGAGTCCCCTGGAATGAGTCAAGCAAAAAGTTTCTCTCACTGTTGGCAAAATCCCATTGTGAAGTTGTGATCCAGACTTTCCTTATCACTAAATATTCCCATCTACGAAAGTTCAAACCTATTAGTGAGTCAGTGTCACCATAAATGACCACCACATTCACTGATGATTCTTTGATCCATGAGTGATATTGTCAGTCCAATGAGAAATATGACCTCTCAGTGATGGGAATCATTTCCACAAAGGCTGCACAGACTCCATTCTTTTCCAACTCTCCTCTCAAGTCCCAGAGAAACTGAACCCCTCTCTTGTCTTCTGAGATGACCAGTCCTACCCAGGTCCAGCTGAAATGCAGCATCAATGAGACCATGGCAAGGGCCAGAGATGTGTCCTTGGGGGCCATCTGATAGAGCGATGGAAACTGGCCGTCACTCAGGTGTTGGTCATAAAGGCCAAAGGAAAGCTAAAAGGGAAGGAGAAAATGAACCAACATGACAAAGAGGATGGGTGAGAAGCACAATCTCAGTCCCTATGAATATTAAGGAATGGTGGGAAGTGGCAGAAGGGAAAGTTTTCTCTTCTCTTTTCTAAACATTCCCCAATTCCTGAGAGCTTTCTAGAAAATAATTGATCCATCTCAAAGATCTGGGAAGTTCTTTTTTCTCCTTCCCCTTCATCCTTCTTTCTATTCCAAATAGAGGACATGTGCACATGTCAACTAGTCTGTTTATACTAGTTGTACCCTTTGAGAGATGCAGAAGCACAATTCCCTCATTTCAATGTTTTTTGAAAGGAACCTAAACATGGCTGCAAAGAAGACATGATTTCTTCTCTCCTCCCCTCAACCCAGGCTCACCTGAGGAATTTTGTAGAGTTCCAGCAGTGTCCCAATCTGGCCAGAAATTGCCCATGTTGTTCCTATAAGGACAGCTATAGACGTGCTCTTTTTCCTACAGTTGTAATTAGGAATGTCCTTGCCCAGCCCTGATTGCCAAAATATGGGACTCTCTAATGTCCTCTGTTCACTGTATAGGGTGTTATAGAGATCATAGCCCGGAGAAATGTTGGGTAAAGGTGGGGGTTCCTGTTGATCTCTTCCATGGCAAAAATCAAGGCCAGAAGGTACTGGTAGTTCTTGGTCTGAAACATGTATGGAGGACACAGGGATATTTAGGCAAAAGATTCAAATCATTGTTATCTTAAAATACAATATAATGACCAAATTAAGGGTGGAAAACCTGGTTCTCCTGAGGCCTTAATGCTTTGGATAAAGCTAAAAGAGTTAAAAGTCTCTACACGGCCCTGACTGAATTCTACAAACATGGAGGATGATGATACTATTTATAAAGGAAAGTGTAATGAATGTAAAAGCAGACCACTCTCATGGCAGGCTTTTTAATTTGTTCTTTTGTTCTGGAAGCAAAATGTTTTTTGTTTTTTTTTTTCATTAGCACATCATTAAATGCTTTGTAGAATGGCAGTAATATTGACATGGGGATGAAGATAGAGCAATTCCAACTGAAGGGTATATCACATTAACATATCAGTTCTACAGCATAGGCAGAATTGGATGGGACAGGCAGAGGGGCATAACATCTATGGGGTGAGAGGGCCCACAAAAAGACTGACAATCATTACCTTAAGTCTCTACCCCATCAAAATATTGGATTTTCCACCATTAAAAATGAACAATCTTTGACAAAATGTGTAAATGGTATCCATCATTGTAATAACATTTTGTCAAAAGTTATAAAATTTTGCAATGCAAAGTGTAAAACATAATGTAAACTATATACTATGATTAGTAGCAATGCTTCAATATATGTTCATCCATTGTACAAATATAGCACACTAATGAAAGATGTTGGTGGAGGAGTTTTTAATGTGACATTTATGTAATCTAAAGTTCCTTTAAAAATAAAATATAAAAATTATTAAAGAAATGAATAATCTGCGAAAATCCACATTGTGTCCCAGTGAAGGTGGAATCATGCAAAGGAGGAACATTTAGGAAAATCAGAAAGATGAAGGGGGAAGTGAACCTTCCCTTTACCTAAAAGGATTGGAAAGACTTTAGGAAAGTAAGGGAAATAGCACTGTAAAGCCTAAAAAGTCTATAAACCATTTCTTAATTAAAATATAACAATTCTGTAAATATTAATAATTAATTGAGACCTTCAGCATTATTTCCTCCAAGTGACCCTAGTTCTTTTCATCTTTACTGCAGATTTGTGCACTGTTCTACTTTATTTACTAAGAAATCATTTTCCAGGCCAAATAAAATTCCCTTCATTTTTATTTACCTGGGATTTGAAATTCCAAAAAGAATAAAACAGTCGCTTGTATTTATAAGATATGTTCTTTGGTTGAGCTTTGACTTACATTGTACTAATGTTGATTAATGTTCCCTGCATGCTTGAGAAGAATAAATATTCTTCAATAATTGGACAAAGGTTTCCAAATGTGTCCAATAAATCAAACTTGGTAATCTTTTTTAAAACATAACTTATATTTGTTAGTTATATGTGTTTATTTGCTTGAAAGAGACATGTCAAAATTTCTCACTATAATGGTTGATTTTATAACTTTTTGCTTCTCTTTATGGCTTTATTTATCTGAGGCTATCATATCTTCATTTAATATATAAAAATTGCTATACTTTTGTGATGAGTTGAACATTTTTATCATTATGAATTGACCACTTGATTCCTATAAATACACTTTAACCTTATCTATTTTATCTGGTATAAATATACCTACCTCTGATTTATATTGGTTACTATTTGCCTCAGTTACCTTTATATCTAATTGCCTACCTTGGCTTTAATGTTTTCCTTTTTTTTTTCAAGTGTGTCTTGTAAACACATTTTACAAAGAAAAAATGGTATAGGCTTTATGAAAAATAAATTGAATTATCTTTTGGAAAACTCTTCCAGATACAGTAAAAGTAGGAACAACATAAGCTTGACCAATATCAAGAAGAAAATATTAATAAAGAATCATCTTTAATAGAGTATAACAATTTGGATAATTGTTTACTATCAAACCTCACTTTTCTGCAAGAATAAAAAATCTATAGGTTCATTGAAATAGATAAAACATTTAATAAAATTGAACATATTTAAAACTGAACATATTAATTTAAGAGAAGGTCATATCATTAATATGATTAAAAACAAAAATAAAACTATCAAAATCAGAACCTAGATTTTATTTAATGCGAAGATGGTGAATCACAATTGAAGGTGGTGAGGATCAGGCATAGCGTAATCACCCCCACCTTAGAGCTGATCTGGACAGCAGATACTCTCCCCCTTCTAGTTCTGAATAAACCAATGCAACTAGTCAAGTTTACTGATGCAGTGTGCCATATGCCTCAGGTATTGTGGGATTAAAATTGTTTAAAGAATCCCTTAACAAAAGGCATTACCATTAAAATCAAGAGTAAGTATAACTTCTGTTAGTACCAGAATTACTTTGTACCTTACTGGAATTTCTAGCCTATCAGATAATACAATAAAATAACAGGGAAAATGTAACGGAAAGGAAGAAACAAGCCATAGTGTTTTGCTGGGGATAAGATTGTTCACATGGGACATCCAAGAGAAAATGAGAAAAGGAATTGTAATAGCAAATACTCAACCAAATACATACAACTGTCAATGGCTTTTCAATATAATTGATATTAACGTATAAAAGCTTTATTGGAAAATATGCATGATAGTAGTAGACTTAAAAATTGCTCTGTCTACCATGGACAAGACCATAAAATTCCATTAAGGAACATAAATGCATTAAAAACACCACAAGATGTCAATAGACTATGAAAGATCTATAAAAGTTGTTGGGTATACAGGAGTGCCCTATATTCTGTATGTAACTGTACTGTGACCTAAAACTTCTTTGAAGAAAATATATTAAAGGAAAAAAAAAAAAAGAAACTGGGGAAAAAAATGGAAGATGCCACTGTACATACAGGACAATTGATACTACAGTGATGAAAGGAAAAACGTCAAAAAATAATTTATTTTGTTTTATTTAATTTTATTTTTTTAATGTTTTTCATTTATTTTGAATACTCCAATCTTTTTTACTTTATTTTATGTTTAACTTTTCTGAATTATTATGTATTTTATTTGTTATGTTTAAATCTATCATTATTATTTCATTTTCCTATTAATCAAATTTGGCAATATTCTTGGCTTCATTTTTGAAAAGGTTTGGATCACAGAAGGGTTACAACTATAGCAGGGGAGGATCAATGGGGTGCGGTGTCAGTGTTGGGTGATACATGGGAGGAAGTTCACCTGGGCATACATATAAGGTATATAAATAAATATGTTCAAATATTTATGGAGCATTTCCACAGTGGGTGGAGATTCACACAACAACTGAAAGATAATTGAATCCGCACACTGGGGAGCTCTGCCACATTCTCTATTGGAATAGCAACAGTCTCCCAAGTGCAGGGGCAATGACTAGTGAGGAAGGATGGTCCATTGATGGACTTTTTTTTTTTTAATTTATTTATTTTTTATTGTGGGGAAAAATAAAAATTTTCACATTACATACCAATATTTGTAAAATGATATATAAATATATATGCATATATGTGCATTTGCTTACAAAAATGTTATATATATATATATACTTAGATTACCTTAAATATTACACGGAACCCACTGGGATTTCCATGTTGCCCACCTACCACACCTCCCACCACATCCCACACAAACATTTCCCACAAGTGTGGACCAAGACCCTCAATGGCCTTACACATCCTGGGCCTTGCCACCAACCATAGACCACAGTTCACACTGTAGACCACACTCTCTCCCACACAGTTCTGAGTGGTGTGTGCTGATTTAAAATGGTCTACATCCGTTGCCACAACGGTACTCAGGACAACCTCCAAATCCCAAAAAAGCCCCTGTATTTCAACTGTTCGTCCCCTCCCTGCCCAAAAGTTTCAAGTGGCCACTGGCTCCACCTCATTCTTATAATTACTTCCATTGCTAGAATCACCATATGTGTACAACAGAATTCCATCAAGTCCACTCTAGTTCATAGTTCTGCCCCCGATCCTGAGGGGACTGGGATGATGATGTCCACTCCACCTCCAAGTGAGACAGGGCTTCTATCCCATGGATATGGTGGATGGGATGATCCTGCTTGCAGATGCAGGCCTTCTCCATTCCCTGGGAAGGCCGTTGCCCATCGTTGTCTCCTCGCCAGGTGACTTGGATGAGTCCATTGATCTGTAGGGTAGGAGTTGCAGCTCCACTGAGACTCCATGCACACCTGGCACATAGGTAGGCCAGAGGCGCCAGTATCTGGAAGTATACCTAAAAACTTCAGCATCAAATATATGTTTGAATAGAAGGGACTGATGAACCATGTGCAGGGAGGAGTTATTTGAGTCCAATTCTGTCACTCTCAGGAGAACAGATTCCAAAATAGAACCCACTGATAGGGCGTCAGTCTCTGGGGCTATTCCCCCTTATATAGGACCTGGGTGTCTCCAGAGCTCTCAGGAGCCCCTCTGTGTGGGGTGATAGGCACTTAGATGTTCTGTGAGCTCCTACTGAGGTGTGCATAAGAGTTACCTCTGGGATGACCTCCAGACTCTCTTTGAAGTCTCTAAAGCCACTTGAACTCATTTGTCTTTACCTTTTCCCCCTTTTATTCAAGGTCTTTTTCCAGTTGTGTTGCCAGCTGGCACTTGGTATTAATCCCTCGTTGCCAGGGAGGCTCATCCCCAGGAGTCATGTCCCACATTGGGGGGAAGGTAATGCAATCATATGCTGAGTTTGGCTTAGAGAGAGGCCACATTTGAGCAAAAACGAGGGTCTCTGGTGGCAACCCTTAGGCACCCCACAACTGCAGGCTAAGTCTCAGTTACAAGAGCAAAGACTCACAAGGGTATTCATCAATAAAAAGAACACATCACTGGGTCATCCTCTTTTGAGACACTGTCCCTTCACTCAGAGGACTATTGCTGCTCCCTTGGAGACTGTGGCAGAGCTCTTCAGGCTAGGAATTCAGATTCCCTCATTTATTGTGTGATTGTCCATCCATCGTGACCATGCCCCATCTTTTGATCTTTTGAACGATGTTATATATCTTTAATGTATATTTGGATGAACTAATTCCCATGAAACCCCCCTCCCAGACACCCCCCACCAATAGTCCCTGCAGTACCCATTGAAACCCTTCTGTGATCCAAATCCTCCATGAACATGTAGTCCACAAAATATTCAAATACACTTACTAGGAACAAGAAACAACTATGATAAGCTTACATGCAAGAGACAAACATAAGGAAACTCAGGGAAAAAAAAAAAGAAAAAAAAAAAAAAAAAAAAAATAATCAAACAAAAAACAAAACAAAACAAAATATGATTAGCGGATTGGGACATTCAAAAAAATGGGCAAAAAACCAAAGGAAATTCCTTTAAAAAATATATATATTTATTCTATTTTTTTTCCTTTCTCTTTTCTTTTTTTTCCTTCCTTTTATCACTGTATTATCGGATGTCTGGTGTGCCGTGACACCTTCCCCCTCTCAATCCCCATTGTATCCCAATTTTTCATTTAATTTTCAAAGAAGTTTTAGATCACAGCAAAGTCACACACAGAGTGCTGGAGACTCCCAGATACCAAACCACCCCCCTTTCCCAACCCATATTAACCTCCTGCTTTTTTTTGGATGTTAGCATTGTTATAACTTTTATACAGATAGCAAAATATAGCAACTAAACATTGTCAGTGATTTACAGTATAGTTTACAATTTAGATGATACAGTTTAATACTTTTGATGATATTTACAATATCCTGTGTCCATTACTGTAAGGTAATGAAAAACCTTCCCCATGACCACCAAACACCCCATTAGATCTTGATTGTTCCCTTACCCCCAACCCCCCAGGGCCCATGATACCACCATCTCCCTACCCATGGAATGTCAAGATTCACAGTTACATGCCCTGGGAATTTGAACCTGCACATCCTAATCCACCCATCCGCCAGTGCTGCACCACCAAACCCAGGAACACCACCACTCATCTGCCCCATTCCCCAACATGCAACTACACTCTATCCCTTTACCATAGATTATGTCCATATGGGTGATGGTTCAAAGCCTGCTCTTCTCTCACTCTCCCTTGTTAACCTATCTTTCAGAATGGTTCTCAGAGACTGCTCACTTTCCTCAGTTCAGATCAGTGAGGTCATATACTGTTCATCCTTCTGTGCCTGGCTTGTTTCACTCAACATAAGGTCTTCAAGATTCATCCAAGTTATGCCATGTGTTAGCATTTTGTTCCTTCTTACTGCTGAGTAATATTCCATTGTATGTATGTAACACATTTTGCTTATCCATTCATCTGTTGATGGGCATCGTGGCTGATTCCAACTTTTGGCAATGGTGAACAATGCCGCTATGAACATTGGTGTGCATGTATCTGTTTGTATCTTTGCTTTCAGTTCTTCCGGTATATACCCAGCAGTGGAATTGCTGGATCATACAGAAGATCTATTGTTAGTTTTCTGAAGAACCGCCAAACTGTCCTCCACAGTGGCTTTACCATACCTCAGTCACACCAGCAGTGCATGAGGGTTCCTATTCCTCCACATCCTCTCCAAAATTTAGTGTCTCCTATTTTTTTTAATAGTTGCCACTCTGATGTGTTTAAGATGGTATCTCATTGTAGTTTTGATTTGCATTTCCCTGATAGCAAGCAATGTTGAGCATTTTTTCATGTGTTTTTTATCCATTTGTATTTCCCCCTTGGAGAAATATCTTTTCAGGTCACTTGCTCATTTTTTAAATGCATTGTTTGTCCTTTTATTTTCAAGGTGTAGGATTTCTTTATATATGTAGGGTATTAGGCTCCTATCAGATATATGGTTTCAAATATTTTCACCCATTGCGTAGGCTGCTTTTTTATTTTCTTAATAACATCCTTTGAGGTGCAGAAGTTTTTAATTTTGATGAGATCCCATTTCTATGTATAGGATCATGTCATCTGCAAATAAAGAATTTTTTACTTCTTCTTTATCAATCTGGATGTCTTTTATCTCCTTTTCTTGTCTCAGTGCTCGTGAAAGTACTTCTAAGACAATGTTAAATAGGAGTGGTGATAATGGGCATCCTTGTCTTGTTCCCGATCTCAGAGGGAAGGCTTTTAGGATTTCAGCATTGAAAATGATGTTAGCATTTTGTTTTTCATATATACCCTTTATCATATTCAGAAAGTGTCCTTCTATTCCTTTCTTTTGTATTGCTTTTATGAGGAAATAGTGCTGTATTTTGTCAAATGCTTTTTCTGCATGTATAGAGATGATCATGTGATTTTTTTCTTTCAATCTGTTTATGTGGTGTATTACTTTGATTGATTTTCTTATATTGAACCATCCTTGCATACCCGGGATGAAACCCACTTGGTCATGATGTATAATCCTTTTGACATGTTGTTGAATGGGTTTCGCAAATATGTTGTTAAGGATTTTAGCATCCAGGTTCATTAGAGAAATTGGTCTGTAAATTTCCATTCTTGTGGTATCTTTATTTGGTTTTCATATTAGGGTAATGTTGGCATTATAGAATGAGTTAGGCAATATTCCTTCTATTTCTATTTTTTGGAAGAGCTTAAGTAGAATTGGTTTTAGCTCTTTCCAGAATATTTGGTAGAATTCAGCTGTGAAGCCATCTGGTCCTGGAATATTCTTAGTTGGGAGGTTTTTGATGACTGAGTCTATCTCTTTACTTGTAATTGGACTGTTGATTTCATTTATTTCTTCTTTCATCAATGTAGGCTGTTTGTGGGTTTCTAGAAACTTGTCCATTTCCTCTAAATTGTCATTCTTGTTGGCATATAATTTTTCAAAATATCCTCTTATGATACTCTTTATTTCTGTAGGGTCTGTAGTCTTATCACCTTGCTCCTTCCTTATTTTATGTATTTGCATCTATTCTCCCTTTTTCTTGGTTAGTCTGGCTAAGGGTTTGTCAATTTTATTGATATTCTCGAAGAACCAACTTATGGTTTTGTTTATTGTTTCTAGTGCTTTCTTATTCTCTATTTCATTTAGTTATGCTCTAATATTTGTTATTTCCTTCTTTCTACTTCCTTTAGGTATAGTTTGTTGTTTTCCAATTGCTCCAAGTGTGCAGTTAGGTCTTCAATTTTAGCTCTTTCTTCTTTTTTAATATATGAATTTATGGCTATGAAATTTCCTTTCAGGATTGCTTTCACTGCATCCCATAGGTTTTAATATGTTGCGGTGTCGTTTTCATTAGTTTCAAGGTAGTTACTGATTTCCTTTGAGATTTCCTCTTTAACCCACTGTTTGTCTAAGAGTGTGTTGTTTAACTTCCATATCCTTGTGCCTAACCTGTTTCTCTGGCTCTTGGAGATTTCCAACTTCATTCCGTTGTGGTCAGAGAAATTACATTGTATAATCTCAATCTTTCTGAATTCATTGAGTATTGTTTTGTGGCCTAGCATGTGGTCTATTTTGGAGTATGTTCCAGGTGCACTCGAGAAGAATGTAAATCCCACTGTATTTTGGTGTAGTGTTCTGTATATGTCTATTAAGACCAGGTCTTCTAATGTATTGTTGAGTGCCTTAGTTTCTTTATTTATTCTCTGTCTAGATGTTCTGTCTCATGATGATAGTGGTGTGTTGAAGTCCCCTGCTATAATTGTAGAGGCACTTATTTCTCCTCTTAGTTTTTCCAGAGTTTGCTGCACGTATTTTGAGGTACCCCAATTAGGTGCATAAATGTTGATGATTGTTTTCTCTTCTTGAGTGATTACTCCTTTTACTAATATGTAGTGTCCATCTTTGTCTCTTACCAAGGTTTTGCATTTAAAGTCTATTTTGTCTGATATGAGAATAGCTTCTCCTGCCCTTTTTTGGCTATTGTTAGCTTGTAAAATGGTTTTCCAGCCATTCACTTTCAGCCTCCTTGAATCCCTGGGTCAAAGGTGGGTTTCTTGTAGACAGCATATAGATGGATCATATTTTCTTATTCATTCTGCCAATCTGTGTCTTTTGATTGGTGAATTTAATCCATTAACATTCAGTGTTATTACTCATAATGAATTTCTTACTTCAGCAATTTTTTCTTTGGGTTAATATATGTCATATGTTGTTATGTTTCTCTTTTTATCTTTTCAATTGTTTTTAAACTCTCCTCCCACTCTCTCTCCTTTGTTTTTTCCTTTCAACTTGTAGAGATTCCTTTAGTATTTCTTGAAGTGTTGGTTTCTTCTTGACATACTCTCTAAATTTCTGTTTATCTGTGAATATTTTGAACTCTCCATCATTTTTCAATGCCAATTTTGCTGGATAGAGAATTCGTGGCTGGAAGTTTTTTTTCTTTTAGTGTTTTGACTATGTTATACCACTGTCTTCTCGCCTCCATGGTTTCAGCAGAGAAATCAGTACTTAATCTTATTGTGCTTCCCTTGTATGTGATGGTTCTCTTTTCTCCTGCTGCCTTGAGTATTTTCTCTTTGTCCTGAGCATTGGAAATTTTGACAAGTATATGTCTTGGAGTTGGCCTGTTGGGATTTATACTATTTGGGGTTTGCTGTGCTTCCTGGATCTGCACATCCATCTCTCTCAATAGAGTTGGGAAGTTTTCAGCCATTATTTCCTTCAACACTCCTTCTGTTCCCTTTCCCTTCTCTTCTCCTTCTGGGATGTCTATGCGTATGTTTGTGCATTTTGTATTATCAGTTAATTCCCTGAGTCCATTCTGGATTTTTTCTATCTTTTTGTCTATCTGTTCTACAATCTCTTTGATTTCAGCTGTATTGTCTTCCATATCACTAATTCTTTCCTCTGCCTGTTCAAATCGGCTGTTATGTGAGTCCAGGGTCTTTTTCATTTCTTGGCTTGTGCCATTGTTCACCATCATATCCATTACATTTTTAGGCATGTTTGCTATTTCTTCAGTATGTTCTCCCAGTGTCTTCTTTATATCCTTAATCTCTTCCTTCATTTCTTTAAGTTGGTTCATGATATTTATTTGGATAGCTTTGATTAGATGTTCGATGTTCTGCATTGATTCCGGGTTTTGTGGATTGGACTGGTCCATATTTTCCAGTTTCTCAGAGTCAGTTGTATTTTTCTGTTGCCCTCTGGTCATCATATTATCTTGATGGGTTTGTTCAGTTGATTAGCTTTTCTCTATGCTCTTGAGCTTTATTTAGCTGGTTGTTCTGCATGTGAGTTAAGTTTCCTCTTTGGCATTTTTTCTTTTTATTTTATTTCCTTCCTTCTTTCTATGATCCCTTGAAGGCAAAAGGTTAGGGCCAGAGGTATCAAAAGATGAAAGGAAGGCAGAAGGATAATAGTAATATTGATAAAAGTTGGAAGAGGGGCAAAATGAGACTTAATGAGACGAATATTTAACTTGTGAAGGCAATGTAGAGTACTAGAAAAAAAATGGAGTTCCTACAATGGACTGGGAAAACAAATGGATGAATATATATATAGTGATTTAGAAGGCTAGAATTATGAGGAGGGAGAGAAATAATAAAGAAAGTTCTGAAAGGAAAAAGTTAATACTAATTTTTAAAAAAGTAGAAGAAAACAAAATAGATGGAATAGAAATTGACACCATTATGTTGTGGGCCTATGAAAAAATGTTGTATCTAAGAGCCACAACAGAAAACAGGAAGGAGAAATATGCAGGTAGGATAAGCAATAGTTTGCAATACAGAATCAATATATACAGCGACTGGGAAATTACTGAAAAATAAGCAGAGCAAAGAAGCAACAAGCTATCAGAACCTAATTTTAAAAAAGAATGGAAGAAAAAAGAAAGGGGGGAGGAAAGAGGAAAGAAAAGCAAGAGACCAGAAAGAAACAGAGAGAAACCAAAGATCCACACAGGCAAGCAGTCAAACAGAGCTAATGGGGGTCAATGATTCCCCTAGGGTCCTCGTGGATCCTTCCTGCCTACTTGTGTTTATCAATCAATTTCCCTGCAGGGTTTTATATGGAGGTCCTGAAGCAGCTTTTAGCTATTAAACTAAATTAAAAAGAATTTATTTTTCATTTATTGAAATGACCTTCTCACTTTTTTTTTTTAATTTTTATTTTTTTAGTGAAATGCAGGACCCAAAATAATTCCTTCTCTAGACCAACCCCCTTATGGAAGGACCCTAGCTGGGTCCATGGATATTAATCAAGCACGTCCCACTTCCTGGACTCCCCAGGGTAGCTGTAGCTCTGATGTTAGTCAGTGCGGAGTGCTAAAGACGGCTGATTCCGCCCCTTCTGAGGTGAGATTGAGAGTCACTGGGTTGCTAAGTAAATCAGTTTGAGTGCAGATTCGCATCTGCTCTCAGCCTGATGCTGCTTCAGGTCAGCTTATCTGCTCCCCAAAGCTATGGGGTGGTGCAGGCAGCCAGATCGATGTCTAAAAATAAAAAATACCCATTCCCTGTCCTCCAACAGATCCCTCCCTCTTTTGGGAAGCGTCCCTTCTTCCTGGCTCCACAGTGGCCTGGGTCTTATCCCTGGGTAGCTAGGGAAATCAGCTCCATCCCCTGACCAGAACCCCCCCTCTGGTTCACCGGGTGCCAATTAGCTTGGTGGTTCTGTTCACAAAAAGTCCAAGGGGTGCCAGGCAGTCAGATCCCCAGAAAATAAAACTCTCTACATGTCTCTCTTCTATCCCTTTTATTTGAACCTATAGTTGGTGCTGGCATTGATGGGAATACATCCAAGAGATTTTAATCTCTGGGCTGTCCAGGTGCCAGCTGGGATCTGAAATTTAACAGAGTTGCAATACCTACTCTCCAGTTCATTGGATTCACCCAGGACAACTAACAAGGAGATGATGATGGACAACAACCATCCCAGAGACTGAGAAAGTCTAAAACTGCAAGCAAGATAGTCCCATCCATCTGTCCCATGAGATCAAAGCCACCTCTCAATTAGAGGTGGAGTGGTCAACACCATCTCAGAATTCTCAGGACTGGAGACTGAACTATGGACTAAAGTATACGTACAGGTATTATACTATAGACTTATTGTGATTCTAGCAATGGAAGAAATTATATCATTCACATCGAGGCAGTGGCCACTAGAAGAGGTCAGTGAGAGTGAAATACAGGTGAAATATGGGGGCATTTTGGGGACTTGGGAATTTTCCTGAATGACATTACAATGACAGATATGGGCCATTACATATCTTGCCATAAACTACAAAATTGTGCAGTAGAGAGTGTAAACTACAATGTAAACTCTAATCCGCACTTAGTGGCAATGCTCTAAAAGGTTTTCATCAATTGTAATGAATGGACCACATGAATGAAAGATGATGTTAATTTGGGATAATGTGGAAGGTGTAGGAATTGGGGCCTATGAGAATCCCCTATATTTTTATGTATAATTTATGTAATCTAAATAACTTCTTAAAAAATAAAAATTATATATATATATATATAATAGATATATATATATAATATATATATATATATGAAAAGAAAGTTCTATAAAAGTGAACACAGGTAGTAAATTACAAGTTACCAAGGCCCAGAGGATGAGAGGAAGGGGGAGTTATGTCTTAGCAAGTGAGGAGTTTCTGTTTCAGATGATGAAATGTTGATGGAATGGATATTGTTTATGGTAGCACAATATTGTTAACATTATAAACACCACTGAATTGTACACATGAAAGTGCTCAAAATGGAATATTTGAGTTGTATATATGTTATTATAAAATGTTAAAAAAAGTTGCAGGGAAATAATTTTGAAAGTAATGGTGATATAGCTTTAGAGGTTTCCTGGAAGCATGAGAAGGTCAGGAAATTAGTGGAAATAACTGAGAATAATACATGGAGAAATTGACTTAGCAATTCCAATAATTGCAATTATTAATTAGCCACAATATTTAAAAGAGGGTGGTAAAGACACTGAAAGATATGGATATATCACTAGGACAGAATAGGAAATAGAGCAACGATCTCTATATTAATGAATGTTTCATGTATCATCAAGATGGTATTGAAAACCAATAGAGGAACAATAAATTGCTTAATCAGTGTTGAAAGTAAATAATTTTGTAATATGAAATTGAGGTAATCTATTTCGTACTTGAGACAAAAAATGTTCCAGTTTTCATAAAGAAAAACAAAGTACTATTATTAGCACATCTATTTATAAAATTGTAGATTAGGAGCCTTGGCCAAAAAGGCAGACAGAATAAGAGAAAGGTGATTAGATTTTATGTACCATGAAATTTATGTTTGTTTGGTTTTTTCATTTAAACATGCTCTATTAGTCTGCCAAGTGGATGTCAATGCAAAGTACCAGAAATCTGTTGGCTTTTAAATGGGTATTTATTTGGGATAAAACTTTCAGTCCCAAGGCCATACAAAGTCCAACTCAAGGCACCATAGGAGATGCTTTCTCAATAAAGTTAGCTGCCACATGTTGAAGCAAGATGGCAGGTGATCTCTGCCTGGTCTCTTCTTCCCCTCAAGGCTTCCTTTTTATCTTGAGCTCTGTGGGCCCAACCACTTGAGGCTTTGTGCTTAAATGATCCTGTGGTCTTCTTTCTCCTGACATAGGACTTTTTTCTTTCAGGACCTTCTATATCAGTCTGAGCTGTTTTAATCTCTTCCCAATCTCAGTTGTAAACTATCAGACAAAGTAGCTTCTTTCTCCCCAGGGCCTCAGCTGATTGAGCCTTCTTTCTGTCACATGGCAGGATCAAAAATGACAGAGCTCCCTCTTCTTGTATGTCTTGTGAGTGTCTGTTTATATCTGACTCATCAAGGGGGTTGTAAACAACTTGAGTCATACCTTACTGATGTAGTCTAATACAAAAAGCCAGTCAAGGATGGTACACCCAGAGGAAAAGATTAGTTTACAAACATAATCTTTCTTTTTTTGAGAGTCATAAAATAAAAAAAAAAAAAACTTCCACAAGAAGAACCATCTTAAATAGAGTATTAGCAATTTAGGTAATTGTTTACTTTCATAAGTTTACTTTTATAAGGTTGAGCAACAACCTTATAAAAGGAATTTTTGTT
>JAKSZT010053965.1:9635-45630 GCA_026826555.1 Tolypeutes matacus | reverse complement strand
CCACTGCATTCTATTAGCTCTTTTCATATTGAATCATGCTAAAACACCAAGTGAACTGCATGGAGAAATATCCTTCTCACATCCAAACACCTGAGGTAGTTTTTCAGTGGATAGAACATTGCAATAGAGCAGCAGAAATCTAGATCTCTCAGCAATTGTGTAAAATTATTCTACTCACTTGTAGAATGAAGATAATTATATTTATCTAAGAAGATGGGAATAAATGTTGAAGGACAAACTATGTTGTTAACATTTAATCTTTAAAACAATTTTAAATGTAGAATGCATGAACTAGGTTGGCTTTCACAGACACAGCCTAAATATTTTTAAATTTTATGAGCTAATCTCTAAAAACTCCCCACTTGTCTGAGGTTTTCTATCGTTTTGCTGAATGGAATACTTCAATGTTATTGGGAAGGTACACTATGATTGGATTAAAATTTGCGTGAAAGTTCATGTTTCATTCACATTTTTTGCTTTAAATGCCAAGCATTGTGTTCTCTTTTTATAGTGAAATGGTTGCATTTGGAGGTCAAATTTCTTGACAATCCATAATTTTTTCTATTCTCTCAAACACTCTAGTAGGAATGGTAAGAATTTTTATGTAGAAAAAAGTCAGAAAATATTTTTCTTTCAATACATTACACTTGTTTATATATTGTTGATTGTGGATTTAGTGAAATAACAACTAAAAAACTTCAATCTAGGTAATAATTAAAGTAGCCATAGAAGACAGTTATTAAATATTTCTGTGAAAATGAACACAAATCTTTGCACCTATATGAGAGACTTAATGTTTAAGAGCAAAATGTGGGGAGCAGATGTAACTTAAGTGGTTGAGCATCTGCTTTCCCCGGAAAAGGCGTGGGTTCATTCCCTAGTAACTCCTAAAAAAAAAAATAGTAAAAGCAAAATTTAAAAAAATGAAAATTAAAAGAAAATAAATATTTTTCCTGGATAGTCCTCTAGTTAACCAAATTAAGAGTCAAGTTTCCTGTGCCAAAATCCAAAGTTTCATTTGTTATCTCTTAGATAGTACTGGATAGAGGCTGGATTTTCCTTGTCACTTAATATAGATATTTTTATGTTTTATATGTTCATCCCATTAAGATTTTCAGTCAATTTTCTGCAAATATTGTGAAAAATATTTAAATTTGCAATGCTGTTCCAGCTTCCAGTTTTAATATATTTTCATGGATCCCATCAGTAAAGAGGAAAAGACATTTGGAGTAGAAATAATGATGGAAAGAAAATGAATCCCTATTCCAACATTCCTCTGGGAAAGATAAGATTTATATAAACAGAATTGTCAATATCAGGAAAACAGATTTGCATAGAATTTGTAAAAAGTATAAAGATAGAGAAAAAGACATATTCTCAAATTAGGTGTCAGAAATGGCAGATTTTAATCTGAAGACTATATATTACAAATAAAAATAAATAAGACAAAAAAAATGAGAACCCAAAATCATCTATTTTAATTTACTGCATAGTATGAGTGACATTAACAGTATGAAATGCTTAGAAAAATTTCATTTAATTCAAAAATGCATTAATGATTTAAATGGGAAAACTCAGATTTTCTTTTTTAATTTTAAAATTGCTATGGAGTGAGTGGTTGTCATAAATATTAACTGAAGGGAGGTTGAGTCAGAAGTGTTTATGTAGATGTGGTAAAAGCACACTTGAAAGGAATGAAATATGAAATATGATGAATATGAAGAAATCATTCTATTATTCTTTATAAATGATTAGGAACCATAAGAAAAATATCAATCCTGATACAATTCTTGCCATAAGTTCAATGATATACCTGAGTCTGCAATGATGAAAAAAAAACAGAATAGAATTTGAATAGAAAGTATGTGTTCATTGTCCAGCTAAATGATTAAATGTTGCATGTGACTATAGACTTTCTGACCAATGTTTACCCCTCTTTAAAATAGCAATGCATTGATGGTGGCTGAGTAGAAGCTTAAAATATATAAAGCAATCCATATATAAAGAGTTTCCTTTAAATATCTCAATTTTGTTTTTAAATGAAGGAGACTGACATAATTGAACTTGTATTAGCAAATGTATTTTTTAAATCATAAATATTGGTCTTCAAAATTAATAATATAACCAAATCATTAAAAATGTATGTGAACAGACACTTGAGTCAGGTATTCCATCCTTTACATATAATACTAATCATATGATGTGATTAGTAATGTGCATGCAAACATTCTTATCTGGATTAAATCCAGTGATTCATTTTATGATTAAATTAGCTGTAAAGTTTGGTTTAGTGATTTTCTTCTACATTTTCATATACCAAAATATTGAAAATTTTAAAATTTTATCTAAGTTTCATATATATATTTACTATGTACTCCCAAAGGAAAGATATAATGGGCATTACCAAATTAATATTAGGACATATTGAAAGGACTCAGTAATCATGAAGAGAAATTGTTTGAATTATTAATGAATTTAATATATAGGGATAAATTTTTAAAAATATTTTAAAGAAGCTTCCATAAACATCATTTTTGTAAACAAATCAATTTTATTGATAGATATTAATTAAACATACAATCCATTCAGAGTATATAATCAATGGTATTTAGTATAATCACATACATATGCATTCATCACTTGTCATTATTAGAGCATTTTCATTATTTCAATAATAATAATAACCAAAAAAAATTCAAACAACAAGAAAATTTTTCACCACCTATCAATCCCTCTATGTTTCCCCTTATGTACATAATTTCTATTTCTGGTTATTATTACACATTTGTTTATTTATTAAACAGTTTTATTGTGATATATTCAGAAACTATAGTCTATCCAAAGTGTGTAAGTAATGGCTTTTAGTATAATCACAGTGTTTTGCATTCATCACCACAAAAAATTTTAGAATAATTTCATTACTCCAAAAAAAAAAAACTTCACACCACTTAACAATCACCTCTCAATCCCACTATCCTTCCCCAGCCCTATATAACCACTAATATAATTTCATTTTTATATAAATGGAATATCAAAAAAAAATTTTTTGCCAGGAGGTCCCAGAGATCGAACCTAGGTCCCTCCATATGGGAGATGGACCCCCAACCATTTGAGCCATATCCATCCCATGGAATAGCATTATAATAGAAATTTTTGAAAACTCCAGATATCTAGGGCTCAACATTGAAGCAAAAATTTTTGCAAAGGAGGAAATAAATAATAAAAGCTATAATTTATTGAGTCCTTACTGCAGGAATGGAATTTTCTGCACATTGTTTTATTTCACCTTTATAGCGGCTATCACAACAAATAAACGTCAGAGCTAAGATTCAATTTCACACAACCCTTTGTGAGCATATACTCTTTTCAATCATATATTATTTCTTATTATAGCTTGGCTTTATTCTGTAACCACTCCTTTCCAACCTAATTAAAGAGAATATGACTTCATTTTTGAGGAATATGGATATTTTTTAAACTGTGAAGGAAAGAGGGACTATTAACCAAAGAGACTTCCATTAATAGACTATGAAACATGTAATGATCTGAAATTGCTTCTAGATTGCATACCTAGCAAATAATAATTGAATATTTTCCTTATTATATCAAAATATAAGGCACTGGATAGTTGAGGGATTTTTCCCTTTATTGATAAATTCTCATGACATTTATGTATAGACACTACTTCCTTAGCTCTTACTTTGAAGTGGATTATCTTACTTTGGGCTTATACCAATAAGAGTTAAAGTTATTTTACACTAGGAAAATATTTTAAGACCTTTATAAGAAATCTAGATTAATTGAGCATGAAACTGGAAGAGCTACCTTGACCCATTCCTTAGTTATGTCGGTACATCCTTTAAAAAGTCAGAATACCCACCACATTTACACATCGGGGGATAAAAGAATTAAAATTAAACTCCAGACCTGCAGGGCCTGAGCCTTGTTGGGCCTAATGTCAAGGTATTTGGGGAGAGTTCAGCTGCCACTCAAAAGTAGGAGGGTGTGTTTTATATCACAGCAATCAAAAAGACCCTGACTATATTCCAATTCTTGTAGAGGGTGGAGCTGATGCCATATGGTTTGCAGAAAGCAGGACCAGAGTCCAGGTGTTTGGAAAGAGTGGGGCTGCCCTGAGGACAAAGCATCTATCCACAGATGACTCAGACACTGAAATCTAATGTAGTTTGCCCTGCTGGATTTCAAACTTGCTTGGGAAACTTGTTATCCTTTTTCTTCCAATTCCTCTCCTCTATAATTGAAATGTTGCTCCTGTGCCTTGTCCACTACTGTATTTTAGAATCAGATAACTTTTCAAGGTTTCATAGATCCACAGACTAGAGAGGAATTTTGCTCCAGTATTGACCATGCCCTGAAATGATTTTTTTTTCTTAAAAATTTTTTTTATTAATTAGCTTAAAGAAGCTTTAGATTAAATAAATGTTACATAAAAAAATATAAGGGTTTCCCATATGTCCCACTCCATCTTCCTCCCACACTTTCCCTCTTTAGTGTCATACATTTGTTAAAATTGATGAACCTGTTGAAAGATTTCCTTTAGGTTCTTGGCTATGTTACATAAAAGAGTTTAAGAACATGCCAGTTTAGTGAAGCCAGTTGTTTATTAAGGAAATGAGAGAACAGTGTAGAAATGTGAAAAAATAACAAATTATGGGTCCCAGGTATACTTGCAGGCTGGTCCAGGCAGAGAAGAAGAAAAAAGGAATGGTTTAACTTCTGTGCTAGCTTTTTAAACCATTAATTATTCCTCCCACTTGCTAATGTTTTGGGGTGGGGTCCCAGTTGTTTGCTGTTTTTATTGTTTAATCCACGTGTCAGTTCCCCAGGGAGGGGGCCCAATGATAAGGCCTCTTGAGAATATCCAGGGCTTTTCCTTGATAGCGGACAAAATCTCATTCTAAGTGGAGGATTCTCATGGGTTCTTCCAGCCACTTTCTTGTGGGGAGTGGAGTCTCTCAGAGGATTTCCAGGTGGAATTCGATGGCCACATGTTTCACAGCCATGTTTTTCTGCCAGGTCTCAGTTTTGTCTTTTCATTACCTAAACTAGCCTGCCTCATTTCCTCCCTCAGAGAGGTTACACCATTATTCTTAAGGGGGTGCTGAGGGATGATGGTCATTCTTCTATAATTACTTCTTGCTGGTTAGGGGCAGTAGGCCCTACTTGAGAAGGTATAAAACCTTGAGAAGGTGTAAAACCCTCTTGCTACTCTATTGCAGTTGGAGGAAGATGAACCTGGCACCATGGATGGAGCTTGATGAAATACTCATACGGCTAACAAGACATTGATTCTGGAAGACACAAACTTAATTGGAATTTAGAAGATACAGGATCCCACTAAAAGGATACTGACCACAAGAGTAGGAAAGGCCAGGTGCCTACACAGGGTATATCCTCCCAAAGTTGGTGAGTTGTATTTGCAAGTTTTGAATGCTGTTTAGGACTATTTCAGAGTGATTTATATAGAGACAGCATTCCTTCTTAAGGAACAGACATGTTCCTTTTTTTGCTGCTGTTAGCATATTAAGTGCCCTGCCATTTTGCAGCACCACAGTGGCAAGAAAGTCTGTTTGCTGTCTTAGAACTTCTAAGGCAAGGTTAGTTTCTTCTATGCTGTTAGTTAGCTCTTGGGAAAGATTGTAATAGATAACAGGGTTAGGTATAAATTGCCAATACCAGTTTTCCATGGTGGTTTTTATGCCTAAGACAGCTAAGAAGTGGATGAGAAGAGGCATTGCCCTTTAGTTATTGTATAGGAAGAAACTACAGGAAATGAAATCAGGCAAGATTTCTTAAGGGGTGCCTGACTTGCCCTTCCTCTAGCAAGTTAGAAGGAACAGCTGGCTTTGACACAGACACTACTCAGCTTTGTCTCTTGAAGAGTTATTTCAGGATGTCCAATGACTGGCACTTGCATGTCCAAACAGGTGCATGCTGAGTACCAGCTCATCAGCTGATAAGTGCACCCAGCTGGCAATTCCTTTAACTTTAATAGCTGTGGGAGTGATTAAAACTACAGAATAAGATCCCTTCCATTTTGGCTGTAATTGAGAGTGAGATCTGTTCACCTGCCAGATTTTGATCAGAACCTGGTTTCCAGCTCCTGGAAAAGGTTGCCCACAGTCCATCTTGAAGGGGCTAAGCTGAAGTAGGTCTTAGCCACCTCATTTGCTCTCTCCCTTCCGGTGTGAAAATGCTCAGCCCTTGCAGAATGGCATATGGATCTGCCAGTCCTCCCCAGGGTATGAGTAGGATAGATTCTGGAATAAGGGCTAGGAGGGAGACCTGGGTTAAGAATGTCTTTCACCTGGTGTGAGGTGAAGACTGTGAGAGGTAATCCCAAGTTAATTTGGTGGCTTGCTCAATTAAGAAGGCTGTTGCCCCCACTGCTCTCAGGCAAGGTGGCCATTCCTGTGCTGTGTTATCCAGAGGTTGGGAAAAATAAGCTGCTGGTTGAGAAATTTCATCCAGATTTTGCACTAATGCTCCTAGATTGGCAGGGGACTAGTAGGCTATTCTCCAAGAACTTTTAAACCATGGGCCAGAAGCCTTTAACAACTTCCTCCTTGAGGGGGTACTACTCTCTATGAGGGTAGGGCTGGTTGGTGTTATAAGCAATGGAAACTGGGGAAACCTGGAGGCCCTTCCAGGTATCCAGTCTCCCAGGCAATAGGATTTACTTTACTATTGATTTCCTGGGGAATAGCTGCTGATGAGACCTAATTCCTTATCTAGAACCATGGCTAAATAGAGTTCACTTTCTTCTCTTGAGCGCTGGGCTACAGGCACCTTAGGGGTTTTATTTTTCCCTACAAGTTGGATACATGCCCCTAGAATATGGAGTAAATCCTGTACCAGTAAGGGGGGCGGCATTCAGGGACAACTAAAAATTGACGGCTTATGATTAGGTTACCTATTTGGCATAGGAGAGGCTCAATAAAGGACACAGTTTTAGATTTACTGTCAACACCCACTACAGAGCAGGTTTGGGGAGAGGGAGGTTTGGCGTGACGGGTCAGAACTGAATAGGTCACTTCCATATCAATTAAAAATCAATCTTACCTGTCATGTCAAAGCTCACCCAGGACTCCTCTAGTTCGATGTTCCACGGAGTTGTCCAAGGATACAATTTTTGCCCTGGGCCCCCTCAGTCCTCCTGGTGGCCTTCACCATAGGCCATGCTCCACCACCCCCATTCAGGTTTTGGTGCACTCCTTATACAAATGGCCTATTTTCCCACATTGAGGACAGGGACCTGGGGCTCCACCTAGGGCAGTCTTCCTGCCATGGCCAAGCTTTCCACAATTGAGGCAGGACCTTGATGATTTGGAGCTGACACCTGGGTGACCTTGAGGCTGCTGGCTGCTGCCTATGGAGACCTCCACAAGGTGAGACTTTCTCCTGTCTCTCCTTACCTTCCACTCTGCGATGGCCTCGTGGTTGTCAAAGACGGAAAAAGCTGCTTCTAAAGGAGAAAATCACTCTAACAGTTTTTATATTGAGCTAAATCTGCCAGGGACAAACGAACATAGACTCTAATGGTTTCCATTTCTTTATTTGTTACTTCCTTTATTGGTTAGAGGAAAAGATGTTCTGCTCCCAGTGACTCCTGCTGACCTAGCCAGGAGCACATAAAGAGGTGGTGGTTTCACTTCCTGAGCATAACACACCCTGCAAGATCCATTTAAACTCCTGTCCTAGTAAAGAGTCATAAAGAGTTGGACATGTGGAAGCTCTGACTCCTTCCCCTCTCTCTTACACAGGAGGTCTAACTGCAAAATAGGATCATAATTCGGAGTGACGTTAACAGGCCATTTGGGGCCGTTTTCAAGGTTTAAGAGAAAAGAAGCACTTTATTAACCAAGCAACTAAAGCAATATTAACCAAGCAACTAACACAAACAATTTTATTAGTCAGCTGACCCGGCATTCCAGAGTCCAAGTCTGACTAATACTTCTACTCCTCCAAACTGAAGCCCCCAAAATAGTAAGTTTTGGAAGATGTTTGGAACCACTGCTCTGTTGTCAGCCTTCTGAGAATTCAGAGCCCTGCCAGTGGGCATCCTGTGGCTGAACTGGGTCTTGGGAGATGCCTGAACCCAGAATCCAGGCTAAAGCCCCCAAGCTGGGTTTGTGGGAAACATTGAGAGCAGTTACCTTCTAACTGAAGCCCCTAGAACATGAGATTCTTAGGTCTTGGGAGATACCTAAACTGGGAATTCAGATCAAAGCCTAGCCCCAGATTTCCTCTCTTTCCCACCCCCCCCTATATATTCTTAGAGAGGTCTTACCAGTTTTACTTTATGGCCCTACCTGCGAGTTTAACAGCTAAATCAGACATTAAGCCCTTTAAATGATTAAAGATCAATTGTTCCAGACTCTCTCTGTTCCTTGGGATGGTCATTGTCCATCATCATCTCCTTTTCAGTTGTTCTAGATGAGTCCAATGAGCTGTAGAGTAGGTGTTGCAACTGCAAGCAAAATAGTGCTATCCATCTTCACCATGGGATATAAGCCCCCTCTCAATTAGAGCTGCAGTGGACATCACCATGCCAGAATCCCCAGGACTGGGGAAAGAACTATGGACTAGAGTGGACTTACTGGTATTCTACTATAGACACATTGTGATTCTAGCAATGGAAGAAATTAAATATTGATGTGGAGCCAGTGGCCACTGGAGGTTCTGAGGGCAGGGAGAGGGAAAACAGGTATAATACTGGGGCTTTTTCAGGACTTGGGAATCATACTGAATGACACTGCAATGACAGATATAAGCCATTTTATATAATCACATAGCATGCAGAACTGTGTGGGAGAGAGTGTAACTACAGTGTGAACTATGGTCCATATTCAATGGCAAAGCCCCAGGATGCATTTATCAGTTGCAATGAATGTGCCACACTAATGAAGGATGTTTATGTGGGAGGGTATGGGAGGTGTGGGGAGTGGGGCATATGGGAAACCCTATAGTTTTTGTGTAACATTTATGTAATCTAAGTATCTAAAATAAAATAAAATAAAATAAGTTCAATTGTTCCAGCCAACAGACCTTGGGAGCCCTGAGGCAATAACTTCCTGCTCTGAGGGGTGGGTGGGACCAAAATTTCACTAGCAAATGTATTTTCAGTTTTTAAGACATTTTAAAAACCTGAAATGATAAATTCAGTAGTAGGAAGATTAAACATTAAGTTGATGTGAATTATGAATGCAGACACAGCCGCTATTCTGCGATCCCCCTGAGAAAGGGAAGACGTCCATCTGGTAGCATCCACCTCAGTCCTGTCTGCTGCTGCCTGCCTCCCTGTCCCAGACCAGGGAGCCCAGTGTGGTGGGTAGGAAGGTGGGCCAAGGTGTGGACATGCAGGGGTTCACCAGCACCAGGAGCAAGGCACCTACCCTCAACTCCCTGTGGGACACATAGGGGAACCCATTTAAAATGGATAACCAAAAGAGGGCATTAAAAAGCCTGTAATTCACAGTTGGACTCACTCACCAGAAGTCGCAGGACTGAGGAAGATTACTTCTCCTGTCTGGCGCCCCAGACATATGTTGCCAGATTTCCTCTAGGTTCCTGGCTATTTTACATCAAAGAATTTAAGAACATGCCGGTTTAGACAATTGTTTATTAAGGAAATGAGAGAATAGAATAGAAATGGGGGAGAATAACAGATTATGGGTCTGAGGTATACTTGCAGCCTGGTCAAGGCAGAGAAGGAGAAAAAAGGGATGATTTACCTTTTAAGTGTGCATTTTAAACCATTGATTATTACTCCCACTTGCTAATGTTTGTTTGTTTGCTGTTTTGATTGATTACCCCAACCATCAATTCCCTTGGGATGGGGCCCAATGATAAGGCCCCTTGAGAATATCTGGAGATTTACCTTGATCCCAGACAAAATTTCATTCTAAATGGAGTATTCTCGTGGATTCTTCCAGCAGCTGTCTGGTGGGGGTCTTTCCCTCAGAGGATTTCCAGGTGGAATTCTATGGCCAAATGCTTCATGGCCATGTTTCTGCCAGGTCCCAATTTCAACTTTTCATTCCCTAAACTAGCCTGCCTCAAGCCCATATTGAAGCATTGCTACTAACCATGGACTACAGATTATATTATAGTTTTTGGAGAGTCTTTGGCATAAGAGTTGTTACTGAAATGACTTAAGGATTTGGGGATATTTTGAGGAGTGAATATATTTTGAACATGGGAAGCTGTGTCTCTTTTGTCCCCAAGAGCAAACTGTGATAGATTGAAATATGTACCCCAATTTAGACATGTTCTTTATCTCAATTTGCATTCCTATAGGTGTAAAACCTTTGAAAAAGTATATACCAGTAGTGCACTTTTTTTCCCCCACATTAAAACAGTACTTTATTTTGTAAATTTTTACCCATTATTACTCCCATGTTATGGATGATACAACCAACTGTACAAGGTGAAGAAAAATTTTAAATGGGGGTTGCACCTAGAAAATAAATTTTTTTATTTTATGTTTCAAAACTCCTGGGTCCCAAGTTCATCAAAATCTCCAATATCATGCACAGCATATTAAAAATACACTATCTGATTAGCTTATTAATTCTGCATAAATCAGGTCAATCAAGGTGTCAACCTGTAACGTAATATTTTGAACATGGCAAAATATTAATTTTGAACATTACATCATCATTTGATGTCAAACAAAGAAGCAAATCCCAACAGTATGTAAAAAACAAAACAGCTTTGCATTTTCAAAAGATTGTTTCCCATATTGATTAATCCAGGCAGCTAACTCATGGGTTTACATAACTTTATTGAAGAAAAATAAATCAATTACTAGCAGAGCTATTAGTTGATCACTCATCCATTGACAATTTGCTTCATTTATTCTGTGCTATAAAAACAGTTTATTAGAATACAGATTAACTAATAGCTCCAAGCTTCCTAACAATTTAAATGAAAATTACAAAATGTTGGAGACCCTATTGTGGATACAAAGTGTGTTTGACTTCCAATTTCTATTCTTTGTAGAAAAAGAACAGGTCATTCCTTTATTGATATGCATAAAATACATCACATTTTCTGTTCTGTTGATGCTATAAATTCAATACGAAATCTCCAGCCACATCAGTTATGAACATATATATCATGTGACCTCAAATCTCAAACAGTGGAAGGCTTAAAGAGTGGATGTTGCTATACAGTAATGCTGCTTCCTTCAATGTGATAATTGAACAGCCATCTCCCTCCCCCTCAGATGACTTCTTCAGCATGTTAGAGCAGTGAGGAATAGTTTTAGTCTCTAACCAAGTTGGAGTGAAGACTTTGGACACATAATACACATACTCCTTTTTTTTTTTTTTATTCTGAGTCTTGGGCATCTGTTCTCTTGTAACTACTTTATGGTTTCTAAAAGCAGTTATGGTCCAAAGCTGGAAAAACATAAATCTTCTCAGATTAGCGTGTGAATGAATGGAGGGAGATAAACAAAAAAAATAAAATAAATAAAATAAAAAAAGATGAGGACTCCTAGGGATGCAGCCAGATAAAAAAATTAAAAAAAAAAAAAAAGAACAGTAATTTAAAGTTTATTCCAGCTATAATGCAGGTTATTCAGACTTTAAGGTAACATCACATGGTATATTTTTGAGTCCACTCCCTAGATATTCTGTTGTACTTTGTTCTGTTGTACTCTGTTTTATAAATCTGCGCAATCTCTGGCACTAAAGAGCCATCTGGGTTCAGATCACATAGCAGTGAACAAATGGATAAAAAAACTTTAGAAATAGTTAAAGCAGGAGACCGCTGTGATCTTAAAATTTTGATGATAAATTCTTGTTGTAAATGCAGCCTTAGGAGATTTTGAAGGGATAGTCTGTAGGAAAATGAATTGTCAGAAAAATACACCGCCTTGATATGGGCTGTAATTAGGTCCCATAATTGTGTCTTGCCAATGAAATAGATCAGCCCCAGCTGGACCTGCAGAACATTGTGCTGGAGGGTCAAGAGCCAAATCCCCAAGTTCCTTATTAATCCGTTTCAGCGCCATTGTCTATGCTTTTCGTCTGTCTCTGCACTATCTCCGTGTGCACTCAAACGTCTGAAAAAACTCTTGATTATCAGGGCGGGTGGAAGGATTCTATCTTCGTCTCACACCATCTCTGCCAGTCACAGGCATAGAGGGGCCTGGGCCTCCCTCAAGCTGAGGCTTTGGCCTCCTCCCCCAGAGGCAGCTGGTGCCTCCGCGGCCCTACGGGACTCACGCGCATCGCGCGAATAGTAGTGTACTTTTGAAGAAAATCAGTCATATCACAGTGAGGTGATGAAGAATGTGAGCTCTAAAGTCAGACTGTCTTGGTTCAAATGTGAGCTTGTCCTTGAAGCAGTCGATTCACCATGAACAAGTTCTGTTATCTTTCTGTGCCCCAGTTTCACCAACTGTAAAATTCAGCCATAAAAATATGCTTTTTTTAAAATTCACTGTTCTAGCTGCTGACAATACAGGATTGAACCTAATTTCTGATAGTCTTGTATCCATAGAACTTCTAGAGGGGAGGAAGATAAAGAAGAAACAAAAGTTAAGCAAAATATATAGAATGTTCTATGGTGTAATTTCTGAGGAAAGCAAATGCAGTATTGAAGAGGGATGGGGCAGATGCAATTTTAAATAGGGTGATCAGCACGTTCTTAAGAGAATGAGAAAAGATCCATGCAGTTATCTGGGCGAAAGGGATTTCAGGAAGAAGAAAAAATGGAACAAGTCCAGGCAACGTCAGGACTACTGTGTACAGGGAAATGTGAGGAGGTCAGTGTGGCTGCTCCAAAGTGAGCATGACACATGAAAATAAATGATGAGCTCTTAAAGGTAAGGATGACACATTGTGACAGAATGAACACTCACACACTCCCTAGAAGCCTGCTCCAGGTGTGCCCTGTCCCGAATGTCCCCCCAACCAACACACTACACCAATGACCCTTCCTTGTCATATTGCCATAAGAGCATTCCCACCTCTGTACTTTCAACCTCATACCCACAAATCCCCAGTGTTCACCTGGTCCCCCTCCCAACCCTCCCTCCAGTATCCTGGACCTTCTAACCCACTCTTCCCAATTTACCTACCTGTCAACCCTGCACCACCCAACCCAATAATATCACTACCTTCCTGTCCTATCCCTTCAATACACAACTACACTCTATCATTTTATATCATTATATAACATGCACAACTGTGTGGGAGAGTATAGTCTACAATGTGAACTATGGTCCATGCTTAATGGCAAAGCCCAAAGATGTGTTCATCAATTGCAATTAATGTGCCATACTAATGAAGGATGTTTATGTGGGAGGTTGTGGTAGGCGTAGGAGGTTGGGCATATGGGAATTCCTATATTTTTTGTGTAACACTTATGTAATCTAAGTACCTTTTTTTAAAAAATGAAAAAAATAAATGAAAAAAAAAGGAAGGATAAGGGGAAGGTCTGGTGGATCTGGAAGCTCTTGGAAAAGTTTTGGTTTATAAATTTGTGGGATGGGAAATCTTGTAGGTTTTGTGAGAAAAGTCACATAATACACTTTACAGTTTAACATAATATTCTGGCCTCTAAATTTAGATTAGATTCAAGGGGGATTAAAAAGAAAAATGGGAGTCAAGCCAGAAGGCTTCAGTTATAATTTAAAGACTGAATTGATGGGTCTTTTGACCAAGGTGGAGGCAAAAGAAATGCTTAGAAGTAGTCACTCTCCAAGTATATTCTTGTATATAGAACCAATATGATATGTTGATGGACTGGATGTGAGGTGTGTGACATAGAGGAAATGAGAGGATTATTCTTGATAATTTCTTGAACAATTAGGAGGTTGGCTTTCCATTACTTGTGATTAAATTTTAGATATTTCAAGATAATATTAGATCAGGAGGCTCTTGTAAAAATTTTTATTTTTAAATTTGTGTGATGGTTAACTTGACAGTTACCTTGTGAAGATAAATTATGTTCTTTATATGCTTAATGCCCTTTGAATATTGTAGTGCACTCAATAGGTGTTCAGATAATAGAATCTGTTTCTACTGTTATTATATAACACAAATCATTTGCAAATAAAAATTAGTGTTCTTATTTTGTCTTGTTCTATTCCAGTCTTATTTTATTTATCATTATTTAAAGAGCTCAACATTTACAATACATATAATATTGACATACCAACATGACCAAAATACTTCAGACTAAATTTACATAAAATATGAAATGCACTGATACAAGGATAAAAGAGGGACAATGCAATAGCCTAGTGTTTTCATATTGTCCAAAGTTTACATTATATTTATGCAATAACATCATAAATGCTTTCTAAAATATATTATAAGATGATAAGTTAGTCTATATTTAATTAAAACGTAAGCATCCTGGAACTTATTGTCTGAAAAATTAAAGCATCTTTTGAACATCATTGCCATCTCCAACAAACAGGATATATTTTCTGAACCATAAAAATGTAAATAAATGAAAGCAAGGCTGGCTCTGTTCATAAAAATGACCATAAAATGTAAAGAGTTATAAAGATAAGAAAACACACAATGCACGTACAAGATAACAGATTAGTAAAAGAATATATTATTAAAAAGAAAATGCTTATCAAAGACCTAATTGCAAAAAAAAGAAAGAAGAATTGCAATAAATATAGATTCTTAGCCACATAGAGTTCAGAGCACAAATAAATCATATTACATTATTTTATATGGATATTATTTATGATAAGTTAATATTAGCATAAAATTCAGGATGTAGAGGAAAATAAAGCACATTTTAATTATTTGAATAAATTAATGAACAGTGATGATCTGGTTAAAAGTTGTTAAACATTTTAACCATAAAGCAGATAGTGAACATTATTTTAATCATTGAAAAATTACTTAGGAAAGTAACCAAATACAACTGTACAAAGAAAATCTTAGTATTAATTAAAAGAATAAAATCACATGAGTGTGAAAAGCGTATCTAATAAACATTGTGAAAATTTAAATTAACAAATCAAATACTTGAAAAATGAATAAAACATTCTTTCTTCAACATATGCTGATTAGCAAAGTAAAACTGCAGTTCCAAGGTTATAGATGAAATTTTTAAAGGAAATTTTAGCAAACTATCTCACTAAAATTTAATGGATGTCACACTATTTGGATTTGTTATAGAGACTTACCTTTACACCTTTCCTCTATTAAAGTTTTTATCACAAATCATCCAAGAATTTGAAGAATTTTAAAGACTATAACAAATGTAAAAATGAGGATAAAGGAAATAATTTTTAAATCACATTGAATTTAAACACATACTAACTACTGACATTTCTTGACACACCTAGAATGAGAAGGCTTTCAAATGTTTTTCAGGTACACAAAAAAGAAATATAACTGCATGAAGATAGTTAAGCATCTGAATTTACACATTTTAGGTCTTAATGCCATACAAGATGAAATACTTGATTTTGCTTATGTACCAACAAAACATTGTTCTCACAAGTTTAATAACAAGGGAATTACAAAATATTTTAGGGATTAGTGACTCTCTAAAGCTGCAAAATAGAAAATGATAATAATTTTGTATAAATATTTAATTTATATATACACAGGAATAAGATTAGTCTGGAAGATTATAAAAATCTAGAAGATTATAAAAAATGGTTAGGATGTTTTAAGTTACCTTTAACATTTTAAAATATATTTTAAATTATCTTCAATGTTCACATATACTCTTTTCTTTAAATTAATGATTTCAGAATAATTTACTCTGCTTTAAGAACAAATAAAGTGTTATTTTTCCTTTTTAGATATTTGTCTGTTTATGAATAAGATTATCCAAAAGCATTTATATACCACCAGTGGATATTTTAATAACAAAAGCTGTTGTATAGACAATATTTTGCAAGAATATATTATTCTGAAGATATTTGTTAAAATTTATTAGAACTATAGAAATTCTTTGAATTCATCATTTGTTATAATCTTTATAATCACTCTATGGAATTCAATTTATTATTTTTCTTGTACAACTGAGGAAACTGGATTTTAAGTTGTAGTAACTTATTCAGGGATATACATCTAAAAAGCTGGCAGATCTAGAATCTGAACCCTTGATTGGCCATTTCAAAGCAGGACTCTGTCATTGCTACATTTCATAAACAGAATTAATGTAAAGTAATGACTTCTGAAAGTCATCTCAATAATAAATGTATGTGAAATTGAAACATTCATGGGCATTTCTGTGACACAATTTGAAAGATAACTCCACTTTTACTTTAATCTCAGGCTTAAAACATATTTCATGGATTCCAATTACTGTAAACATACACATGGAAATGTTTCAGATCATGTGTAGTGAAGTGGAGGATGGCTCATTAGAAATGCAAATTAATTGAAAAATACTAGAGCATTTAGAGAAATACAAATTAAATATCCAAATAAGAATGAAAGAAAAGATGTACTAGAATGTTGAACATCACTATCATTTCAATTGCCTGGACCCCTTTCTCATCTGCACGACTCTCATGACAGCATTCTTCACTTCTTTGTTCCTAAGACTATAAATGAATGGATTCAGCATGGGGGTCACAATAGTATAAAACACAGAGGCCACTTGATCCTTTCCCAAGGAGTAGGACTTCTTTGGTTTTAAATAAGAAAAAATCATGGTTCCATAAAAGATGGTGACACCCAGGAGGTGGGAAGCACAAGTAGAGAAGGCTTTGCACTTTCCTGAAGTGGACTTAATTTTCAGAATACTAGACATGATGGACGTGTAGGACACAGAGAGTGTAATAAGAGACACAGATATAGTTGAGCCAGCAAAAATGAATATCATGATTTCAGTTTCATGTGTGTAAGTACAGGATAGGGCTAAAAGTGGGTTTAAGTCACAGAAAAAGTGATAGATTACATTGGATTTGCAGTAGTGCAAACTGTTCATGGAAAGAAACATGGCCAAGGAGTCAATAAATCCAATCATGTAGGACCCAGTGATGAGGGCACAGCAGAGTCTTGTGGACATAATAACCTGGTAATGAAGAGGGGTGCAGATAGCTACATAGCGGTCATAGGCCATTGAGGAGAGGAGGAAAAATTCAGTGCCACCCAAGAAGACAAAAAAAGACATTTGCATAAAGCAGCCCATATATGAAATAGACTTGTTAGAATGCAGCAAGTTCTCTAAGGTTTTAGGTGTGATGACTGTTGAATAACTAAGATCAAGGAATGACAGGTGACTGAGGAAAAAGTACATGGGGGTGTGAAGCTGGAGATCAAGGCAAATTATCAGTATCATCCCTACATCCCCCAGCACACTTATGAAGTATATCAGGAGAAACAGTGTAAAGAGGACCTGCTGGACCGCTTCACAGTCTGTCAGTCCCATAAGGATGAAGTCAGGCACATTTGTGTTATTCCTAAATTCCATAGTGTTCAACTGCTGTAAACTATTGAGAAATTAAAGGTGATATTTGCATGAATTACTTCAAAAATGTTTTATTAATGTGAATGATCAGGAATTATAAAAATTACTTTTCTTTCTGAAAATTCATAATAAAGAGGAAATTGCAAACTATTACTGAAAAAACAAGCATTAGTTTGACTCCCCAATATAAATTAGGTGTTAAACATTATTTGAGTATTATATAATAGAAACATATATTTCATAGTTAGAATGAACTTGAAATTATTATAAATATCTACATTTATTAACAGATATATCCATATGAAAATATTATGCCATAGATTTCACCACTGTACACATTGCTAGGAGATTATAAGGGCACAGAAATTTAAGAATTTATCCAGAGGCACAAATAACTGCTGACTCTGTGATTTTCCCAAGATTGGTTGGTTCCAGAGATCACACACTGAATACTAGATAAGTATATCCTACTTATATTTAAGTTCAGAAAAGAGAAAAAAACTAAATATATAGTAATAGAGAGTTTTAATGCATCATCTATTCTTTTGTATCTGATATTATTTGTACAAATAACAGATCAGAAATTAAACCCTTAGACTAATTTACTGAGGTGTGTTGATATTATATACCAAACATTTTAAAATTATCTTTAGAAGGTATGCTTTTAAGTGATTATTAAAATTAAATTTCTTCCAAAAATTATAATTTCAATATATATACACTGCTTGATGATGTGGAAAAAATTCTATATTTTCATGTTTATACATTCTGGCATTACTTAGGTGGGGCCTCTATGATAGGTATATATTCTGCATTTACTTCTAATAATATCCCCATTTGTTAAGAAAATAAAAAATTCTCTAAATTTGAGTATAATACATACCATGAGCCAAAAAATTGGTGAAAAACTTCTTCAATACTTATCAGTCTAGAATATTTGTCACACTCATATTTTTCTCAAAAATAAAATGTGGAAAACATTTAAAGAGCCTGATAACTATGTACATAATATATTTCCTTTTAGATAACCTGTTTAATATTTTGTGCATGCATTTTTGTAGTTGTTCCTACGTAAAATAAATTAATATAAAACTTTTATTCAAGTTCTGATTAAATAGAAAGTTCACCTGGAAATTGTGTCTCCTAAGTATACCAGGGAACTACTGTGAGCATAAGCAGAGCAGAATATCTCTTGCTTTTTACCCTGATAATGTCATGGTATCTCTTAAACTGGGGATTAGTGAAAATGCACCACTTGGTCATTCTTGGGACCAATTCCAAGGAAGATTGCTTGGACTTATTCCAAGGAGAAAAATTCAAAGACTAATGAATCCATGTTAAGTTTGTAACAGAGTTCTCTTCCCCTTAGAAGCCACGTGATGTTGAACAACATATTTCAGTAATATTTTATGATTCTCTATTTGATGACTGGTTAAATTAGAAAGCACTTCTAGAGAAAAAGTTAATATTTGGCTAAAGGATCAGAACATTAACCACTAAGGGTGGAATAGCACATTTTCACAATTTAACAATTTATAACTAAAAATGTGGCACTATCATAGGGAGTAAGCCTTGTTCATTACACAAAAATTAGAATACAATAAAATTCAAAAAGCAAAATGAAAATCCTTTATAAATGTCGTTATTCTTAAATATATTTCCTTTATTCATATATGCTTATTATTGTGTATATTTATGTATTCACAAAATTTTTATAAAACTGTATTTTCAGTCACGTATTGATTTTATTATTATTTTTAATACACCTATATTTTTGTTGAATTCAGTTTTGTTAATTTGCATTGGCTGCTTCTCTATAACTAACTTTCTTCTAGGAGTGTACCTTAGCCAATGAATGGGTATATTTGAAGCATCAAAAGGAAAACATAGTGGATTTTCTCCACTCAGCTTTGGCAGTGCCATCTAATTCACATACACAGAAGATATTTTGTTACATTCAGCCACAACAATGTTTGTGCAATCTGTTTTATTATTTTATTTTTCTTGGCTTTTATTTTATTAAAAGGGCCATAGGGAAAGAAAGTAAGACAATTCTGAGATGGGAAAGATTTTATAATTAATTTTATGTCAAAAAGTTCATTGAAATGCTTCATTGTGACTTGTGCATTAATTAATGATAATGAAAATTTCTTTAGATGCATAAGCAACTGGCACAAGGAAAACTGTTTACACCCCAGAATTTCAGGAGATTATTTGTTAAAATGGCTCATGGAATCACAAAATTATATATTAGATATTTGATGAACTTTTGGAAATACCAATATTCTCTTCATCAGAAAATCAGCGCTATCGAGGAAAGCTAATTTGGGGTTTAAAAGAACAGCATCTATTCATTTCACAATAGGTAAGCTTTGAGATTAAGCCAAATGAGAGACTAATGGAGATGTTCTATGTCAATGCCACCTCAGTAGGGTCTCCTTACTGCTTGCAAAATCACCATGAGCAATTTTTATTTCCCAGCATTGAAATTAATTTTATGGTCATTATGTGTACTTTATATAAGTAAAAGTTGAAGAAAGAATAATTTATAAAAGTGTCTTTATGATGAATCTTTTTGCTGTATCTTTCATGGGATTTCAATACATCTTTTTATGAAAATTTTATTCACATACTAAACAATTTATCCAAAGTGTACAATCAATGGTTCTCAGTATAATCTCATAATTGTGTATCATCACATAATTTTAGAACCTTTTCATTACTCTGGTTTATTGAGCTATTCTATTTGTTCTGTAGTCAGAATTTGTTGTTTGTTATTATCTAGGAAATTATCCATTTCATCTAGGGTTTCTAATTTGTTGTCATAGACTTGTTCATAGTTCTTCTCCTGACCTTTTTTATTTCTGTTGGGTCAATAGTAATAAACCCCCTCTCATTTCTGATTTTATTTATTTGCATGTCCTCTCTTTTCTTTGTCATTTTTATCTAAGGATTATTTTCAATCTCATTCATTCTCTCGCTGAACCAACTTTTGGTTTTGTTTATAATCTCTCATGTTTTATATTCTCAATTTCATTTATTTCTGCTCTAATCTTTATTATTTCTCTCCTTCTCCTGCTTTGGGTTTAGTGTGCTATTCTCTTTCTAGTTCATCCAGGTATGTATTTAGGTGTTCAATTTATCTCTCTCATTTCTTTAATGTAGGTATTTAGGGCTATAAACTTCCCTTTGTTTCATCCCATTACTTTTGATATGCTGTATGCATGTTTTAATTTGTTTCAAGATATGTACTGCTATCTCTTATAATTTCTTCTTTGTCCCACTGATTATTTACAAGTGTATTGTTTAATGTCTGTTTATTTGTGAATTCTCCAGTTGTCAGCCTATTATTGAATTCCAGCTTCATTCCATTATGATCAAAGAAAGTGCTTTGCATAATTCCCATCTTTCAAAATTTATTGAGAACTGTTTCGTGGCACAAGATGTGGCCTATACTGTAGAATGATGCATGAGAATTTGAGAACATAACTCCTGCTCTTTTGGTGTGATGTTCTATCTATTGATGAAGTTGGTGTATTGAAGTATACAAGCATTAATGTAGAGACATCAATTTCTACCTTCAGTTTTGCCAGGTTTTGCCTCATGTATTTTTGGGCACCATGGTTAGGTGCATGCATGTTTATGATATTATGTCTTCTTGGTGGATTGTCTCTTTTATTAATATTTAAGTCTTTCTTTGTCTCTTGTATCAGTTTTGCATTTAAAGTCTATTTTATCTACTATTAGTATAGCTACTCCTGCTCTTTTTCTGGTTACTGTTTGCATGTAATACCTTTTTCCAACCTCCCAGTTTCAACCACTTTGCATCTGGGTCTAAGCTGATGCTTTTATAGACTTATCTAGATGGCTCATAATTTTTTTTATCCATTCTGTCAGTATCTGTATTTTGATTGGTAATTTTAATCCATTAACATTCAATGTTATTACTGTAACAGAAGTACATACTTCAACCATTTTAATCTTTGGCTTTCATTTGTCATATATTATTTTTGTCTCTTTTTTTACCCTTTTATTTACCCATTTCTGATAATCTTCATTTCTACATTCTCCCCTAAGCCTTTCTCTCCTGTCTTTTCCTTTCAGCCTGTAGAAGTCCCTTTAGTATTTCTTTTAGGGTAGATCTGTTTTAAATGAATTGTATTGGTTTCTGTTTATTTGTGAATATTTTTAACTTACCCTCATTTTTGAAGAAAAGTTTTACCTGATAAAGAATTCTTGCTTGGCATTTTTCATTTTAATACCTTAAATATATTATACCACTATCTTCTTGACTCCATGTTTTCTGATAAGAATTCATCACTTAATCTTCTTAAGACCCTTTTCTCTTGCTGCTTTCTGAGTTCTCTCTTTATAATTGTCATTTGACATTCTAATATGTATGTTGTTTCCAAGAGTAGGCCTATTCAGATTTATTCTGTGTGGATAATGTTGCACTACTTGGACATGTCTTTTATTAGAATTGGAAAATTTTCAGCCAATATTTCCCAAAATATTTTTTCTGCCCCTTTTTCCTCCTCTTCTCCTTCTGGGACACCCATGTTACATATGTTTGTGCATATCATACTATCATTCAATTCGCTGAGACCATGCTCAATTTTACCATTCTCCATATGTTCCTATGTTTAATTTAAGAAGTCCTGTCTTCCACATTCCTGATCCTTTCTTCCACCAGTTCAAAACAGTTTTAGTATGGCTCTAAAGTACTTTTAATCTCATTTATTAAAGTTCTGTTAATTTTATTTGCAGGCTTTCAAATTCTTCTTTATGCTCACCCATTTTCTTCTTAATATCCTTTATGTCTTTAGCCATAGTTTCCTTCATCTCTTTGAATTGAATTGGTAAACTTGCTTGAAAATCATCGATTAGTTATTTCAAATTTCTTGTCTTGTCTGAACTTTTAATTTGCAACTTTGATTGAGTCATATCTTTCTGTTTCTTAGTATGACTTGTAATTTTTTGCAGTTGTCTTGCATCTGCTTTTCTTGATGAGATTACTCTAAGGTTCAGTTTCTCTTTCTTTCCTAGGGTTGCCTCACTGAGTTTGTGTTAAAGGTTTCCTTTGAGAGGTGGTTCAAGTTATTCTAAAATCTTAGAGTAGCTCATGTTTAATGGATCATCTTTTTTCTGCTCTCTTCTCTGATTCTTGTCCTGGATATATGGTTCCATTTTTGAGATTCACTATTTTTCAAATTGTTTCATCCCAGGAGAAAACATCCTTTCCCCTCTTCCTCCTCTGTGAATTCTGATCTGTTCTGTTTCCTTTTTTTTTTATTTTTTTATTATGGGTAAAAATCAAAATTCTCACAATACATACAAACATTTGTAAAATGATATATAAATATATATGCATATATGTGTATTTGCTTACAAAAATGTTATTTATATATATACATCTTTAACATTCCTCTCATTGCCTGTAGCTGCTTTTACCTGGAGGCCTAATTCTTGGAGGAGAGTACCTCTGGAGAGGGCTATCCTAAGTTGGTTTATTGCAGTTGAAGCAATACCAGGGACCCATGAAAGGGATGCTTATCAGTTCTCAAGATTTCCTGGGGGAAGACCCAGAAAGATGCCAAATTTCTCTATGCAGTCTCCCAGAATCTGTGATTTCCTGGCCTGTGCAGTACATGGCACTCTTCTGCCAACTCTTCCCCACATCTGTAAGGTGGTATATTAGTCTGGCCAAAGGGGTGCCGATGCAAAGTGTCAGAAATTTGTTTGGATTTTATAAAGGGTATTTATTTGCGGTAGAAATGTACAGTTACAAGGTCTTAAAGAGTCCAACTCAAGGCTGCTTTCTCACCAAAGTCAGTTGCCATGTGTTGAAGCAAGCTGGTTGCTGATCTCTGTGAGGGTTCAGCCTTCTCCTTTTTGGGCTTCCTCTCTCTCAGTTGCAGGCTGGCACAGGGCTTATCGCTCAGGGCTTCCTCTCTCTCCTGGCATAAGGCTCATTTCTTTCCGGGCCTTCTATATCATTCTCAGTTCTCATCCCAAGGTGAGCTATAAGCTATCAGACAAATGGCCCCTCTCTCCCAGGGCTTTACCTGTTTGAACATTCTTCTTTCTGTCACATGATCAAAATGGATAAAAAATGACAGTCTTTTTCTCTGTGTCTTTTTGAGTGATTGTCCATTTATAAAGCCCCCCAAGGGGATGGGGACTCAACTTGAGTTACGCCTTACTCATGTGGTCAAATCAAAAGCCCTAAATTGATTTTATGAAGTAAACTTAATCAGCAGCCCCTCACTGAATTTAATACAATCAAAGGGTCACACCCAGAGGGATAGATTAGTTTACAAACATAATCTTTCTCTTTTTTTAGGATTCATGAACATAATCTAAACTGTCACACTCCACCCTCCAAATACTAAAAAGATCTTACTATATTACAAAAAACCTTATAACATTTCAGTAGCAATTCTAACTATAAAATCATATCATAATCATTTACAGAAATATAGTTTGTCTTGGGGCAATGTGCTCAATAGCTGTAGACCTGTGAAACTTACAAAACAAGTTATGTGCTTCCAATATACAGAGGGATAGACATAGGATAAACATTTGCATTAACACAAGGAGAATTTGGGAGGGAAACATGTACCACAGGTCCTCAACAATTCTAAAAAACTGCAAGGCATACTCCATAGATTTCAAAATCTGACAATCAATCTTAAGATGATGGTTACTTTTCCTTCTTAGTATCTCATGGGGACCCAACCATTCCCCTGGCTTGCTTAAGGGCCACTTTCTTGGATCCACCCTCATTAAGTATCTGGGAGTCGACTGAGCTCCAGATCTCACCCTCCAAGAACACAGGGATGATGGCCACACTTTCCCCAATCTCTGGCATAAAGTCTCAATCCCCTTAGTACAGGGAGGTTGTGAAAACATCCTACCTAATATCTGGTATACATGCTCAACCTCCTTAGAACTGTGAGGTAGTAACTTGGCCTTCCTTAATCTATGGGGAACAGGCCCACCCCACTCAGAGCACTGAGCTGGTAACCTCATTCTCCCCAACTATGGGGAAGAAGCCTTCCCCCTTCAGAGAAGTGCGTGGTGACCTAACACTCTCCAACCACTGGGAAATGTGCTGCATTCTTTCTGTAGCCTGGGGCAGCCAAACTTTCCTTGAACAACGGGCTGACACTGCCACCCACCTCAAATGCTGGGGCAAACTCACCCTCTCCATAGACACGTGTGTGGTCCCTCTCTTGACCCAAGGAGATGTATTAATTCAAGACTCCAGCTTCCATGGTTTTCCTCTTAAATCTGTTCCTCTTAAAGCTTCCATCTCTCCTCTCCATGCCCCTTTTTGTCCAAGCTGACAGTATTTTTGTTAATATAGATCTCACAAAAAGATTGTTGCTTTAGCATGCAGGAAACAGGGGTCCAGACCATCACACAGTAAGATTTTCCACAAGTCTTTCCTGGATAACTGAATTTTCAATACTGACATAAAAGTTCCAAGTTTAGCTAATTCCTCAAATGGGGCTCTATTATCTGGGGGCTTCATTTCCAAAGGCTTGGAATTTCTGGAATCAGTCTCTGATTTCTTTGTATCCAATAATTCAATCTTCAGCTTATCTCTTTCCTCTAGGATTTTGCTAAAAGCTGCAAGGAGAAGTCAGGTTGCATGCTCTGAATTTGCTTTGGAAAGCACTTCAGCAAAATGTTCAACCTCATCATTTTCAAATTCTGCCTTCCATATAACATCAGGCACCAATATTGCTAAGTTCTCTGCAACTTGAAAACATGAATCACCTTTCCTCCAGTTTTCAATATTTGTTTAGTCATTTCCTTCTAAGTCCTTATCAGAAATAACTTTAGGCTCCATATTCCTGTCAACATTCTCTTCAAAGCAGTCTAGAAATTTTCCATTAATCATCTCACAATTCTTCCAAAATATATCCCTTACCCATTTATAAAACCATTCCAGCATTTCTGGTAATTACATTAGACTGTACCTCACTCCCAATACTAAATTCTTCATTAGTCTGCTAAAGGGGTGCTGATGCAAAGCACCAGAAATCTGTTGGGTTTTATAAAATTTATATAATTGTGGTAAAAGCTTACAGTTCCAAGGCCCTAAAGAATCCAACTCAAAATTGCTTTCTCACCAAATTCATTGCCACATGTTGAAGAAAATTGTCGCTGATCTCTGCGAGGGTTCAGGCTTCTCCTTTCTGGGCTTCCTTTCTCTTAGTTGCAGGCTGGCATAAGGCTTGTCTCTCAGGGCTTCCTCTCTCTTTTGGCATAGGGCTCATTTCTTTCTGAACCTTCTGTATTATTCTCAGGTCTCTTTCCAAGGTCAGGTGTAGCTATCATGCAAATGAGTCATTTCTCCCAGGGATTTAGCTGTTCGAACATTCTTCTTTCTGTCACATGACAAGATAAAAAATAACAAAGTTCTCTCCTATGTATGTCTTCTAGAGTTAGTGTCCATTTATATCAGCCCCCCAAGGGGGTGGGGATTCAACCTGAGTCATGTCTTACTGATGTGGTTGAATCAAAATCTCTAAATTGATTTTATCAAGTAAAATTAATCAGAGGCCACTCACTGAATTTAATACAATCAAAGAGTGTCACACCCAGAGGACTAGATTAGCTTAAAAATAATCTTAATCTTTTTGGGATTCACAAACATAATCTACTGTCACAGATGGTACTGTGTCTTTATTTTCAACGCACTCCATCCTTATTGCACTATGTTTGCAACACAGGCTGCTAAATGCTTTTGGCCATGGCAGGTTGAAACTAATGCTCATATCCCAGACCCAGGGCTCTGAATTTTCTATTCAAAAGCTTTAACTGCTTTATTTCATGACCCCTTCATTTTTGGGAAAGAGCCTCCCTCCAGCAAACGTTTCCTCATCACACTGAGAGTTACTGTGTCTGTAAATCTGTTCCTCTTCCTCTCCTGCATTGGGTGGAGCTGAAACAGAGAGTGCTGGTATTTGTCCTGGGTGAAGCTGGAATCCAGCACACAGAATGTGCTGTGCAAAAGCCACAGTCTGTGCCTGGTTGTGCCTGCCCTTTTTCTTGGGGAGGAGCTGCATTTCAGCAAACCCTGTGAAGTTACTGTGTGTTAAATAGGCCTTACTTTCTCCCCTGCTGGGGGTGGGTTTGATGCAGAAGCCCCTGGCTGTTTTCTGTATATCCTTTTCTTATTTTCTAAGCTATCTTTTAGTTGGGACTTACTTTTTAATTGAGTTGGTTATTGTCCTTTTAATTGGAGAGTTTAGTTCACATACATTTAAAATAATAATTTAAGTGCTATTTTCAATTATGTCATATATTTTTCAAGTAGATATTTTTCTCTCATGGCTTCTTTTTGGTTATTACAATATTTAAAATTAAATTTTATTCTCTCTGTTGTATTACCTTATTTGATTATATTGCAAGTGATATCTCTAGGAAGTAAATTTTGCAATCTTATTTTAGTGTACTTAATATTAAAATGAGCTTGAGAGGAAAGATGGCATCAGCTTAAGAGGGCACTTGCTAACTAGCTCTCTGAGGATGGTCGATTGTGGGCAGGGTCCTGCCCGGGAGTCTGTGCTGTGGACAAACAGAGCAAAAAGCTTGGGACACCTAGTCTGCAGGCAGATCGATGGCGTGGAGTGATTGGTAGAGATTTGTGAGTTTTAAGCCTGCCTGTGGTGGTTATCACAGATGGCTGAGCCCCTCCCAGGGGGAAAACAGCTGGTTTGAACCAAGAATCCCGCACCCGGGACACCTGTTCCCAATGCGAGGGAGCATTCTCCAAGAGAGGGAGGGTTCTGACAGAAGGTGGAGAGGGGTTTAACTTCTGTGGATTTGGCTGCTTGGAACCCTCCATAGCTTTGGGGAGCAGATAAGTCAGTTTGAAGCAGGCCGGACTGAGGGGAGAGGTGAATCTGCTAAGGAAACCTGATTTACCTAGCAGCCCACTGACACTGAGGCTTGGCTCCAGAGGAGGCAGAGTCAGCCAATTTTATCACTCTACACTAACAAGCATCAGAGCTTCAGCGCCCCTGGGGAGGCCAGGAGGTGGGAAGTGCTTCATTAGTTTCCACAAGCACATTTAGGGTCCCCTTAGTGAAGAGGGTGGTCTAGCAAAGGACTTCTTTTGGGTTGTTTATATGGCAAAAAAATTTTAAAAAAAGACAGTAACTTTAAAAAATGAATTCTTCTTTTTAATTTTGTTTAATACCTAAAATCTGCCTCAAAACCTGCAGATAGAACCCTGCAGGGAAATTGATTGATAAACAAAGCAGGCTGTGAGGATCCACAAGGACCTTAGAAGGAACGTTTCCTCATTAGCTTTGTTTGGCTGCTTGCTTCTGTGGTTGTTTGGTCTTTCTCTGTTTATTTGTTGTTCCTTGCTTTTCTTTCCTCTTTCCAAACCCCTTTCTTTTTTCCTTCATTTTTTTAAATTATGTGCTGCTGGCTTACCTCTTCTTTGTTGTGCTTCTTCTTCAGTGATTTCCCATTCTCTGTCTACAATGCCTTTGGTATTCCAAGCAGTCCCTTACACTTCCTTCATCTTTCTGCCTTCTGCTTTCTGTTGTGGTTCTCAGACACCACGTTTTTTCCATTAGCTCACAACTTAAGGGTATCAATTTCTATTCTATCTATTTTGTTTTCTTCTCTTTTTTTTATGAATATTAACTTTTTCCCTTTAGTCCTTTCTTTACTCTTTCTCCCCATCCTCATCATTCTAGCATTCTAAATCATTATGTATATATTCATCTATTTGGTTTCCCAGTCCATTGGAGGTACTCCACTTTTCTTCCTATTATTTAACACTGCCTACATGAGTTAAATATTCATTTCACTAAATCTTATTTGGCCCCTCCTCTAACTTTTATTAATATTACTATTATCCTTCTTCTTTTCTCACATCTTTCAGTTCCTCTGGCCCTAATATTTTGCCTTCAAGGGAACATAGAAAGACACAGGAAATGAAATAAGAGGAAAAAAGTGACAAAGAGAAAACTTAACACACACACAAAATCACCAGCTAAATAAAACTCTAGAGCACAGAGAGAAGCTAATCAACCGAATAAACCCATCAAGATAAAATGATGACTAAAGAGCAACATAAAATTACAACCCACACTGAGAAACAAAAAGACATGGGCCAGTCCAATGAACAAACTAAAAACCAGGAAGAGATGCAGAACATTGAACAACTAATCAAAGCTTTCCAAATAAATATCATGCACAAAATTAAAGAAGTGAAGGAAGAGATTAAGGATATAAAGAAGACACTGGGAGAACATACTGAAGAAATTGCAAATATGCCTAAAAAGATAATGGATATGATGGTGAACAATGGCACAATCCAAGAAATAAAAAAGACGCTGGATTCACATAACAGTAGATTTGAACAGGCAGAAGAAAGAATTAGTGCTGTGAAAGACAATACATCTGAAATCAAACAGATAGTAGAACAGATAGACAAAAAGATAGACAAAATCCAGCAGGGACTCAGGGATTTAACCGACAACACAAAATGAAGAAACACCCGCATTATGGATATCCCAGAAGGAGAAGAGAAGGGAAAGGGAATAGATGGAGTGTTAAAGGAAACAATAGCTGAAAACTTCCCAACACTATTGAGAGAGATGTATGTGCAGATCCAGGAAGCCCAGCACAACCCAAACAGAATAAATCCCAAGAGCCCAACTCCAAGTCATATACTTGTCAAAATGTCCAATGCTCAAGACAAAGAGAAAATACTCAAGGCAGCAAGAGAAAAGAGAACCATCACATACACGAGAAGCACAATAAGATTAAGTGCTGATTTCTCATCTGAAAGCATGGAAGCAAGAAGACTGTGGTATGACATAGTCAAAGTACTAAAATAAAAAATCTTCCAGCCACAAATTCTATATCCAGCAAAACTGACATGCAAAAATGATGATGAGTTCAAAATATTCACAGATAAAAAGAAATTAAGAGAGTATGTCAATAAGAAACCTGCACTTCAAAAAATACTAAAGGAAGTTCTACAAGTTGAAAGGAAAAATCAAGGGAGAGAGAGTTGGAGGAGAGTTTAAAAACAACTAAAAAGACAAAAACAGAAACAAAACAACATATTACATATATTAACACAAAGAAAATATGGCTGAAGTAAGAAATTCATTGTGACTAATAACACTGAATGTTAATGGATTAATTCATCACTCAAGAGATGCAGATTGGCAAAATGGATAAGGAAATATGATCCATCTATATGCTGTCTGCAAGAAACCCACCTTCAACCCAGGGATTCAAGGAGGCTTAAAGTGAATGGCTGGAAAACAATTTTAATTGCTAACAATAGCCAAAAAAGGGCAGGAGTAGCTATTCTAATATCAGAGAAAATAGACTTTAAATGCAAAACTATTGTAAGAGACAAAGGTGGACACTATATATTAGTAAAAGGGGTAATCCTCAAGAAGAGAGAACAATCATCAATATTTATGCACCTAATCGGGGTGCTTCAAAATACGCGAGGCAAACTTTGGAAAAACTAAGTGGAGAAATAAATGCCTCTATAATTATAGTGGGGGAATTTAGTACACCATTATCATCATTAGCCAGAACATCTAGACAGAGAATCAATAAAGAAACAAAGGCTCTCAACAATACATTAGAGGACCTGGACTTAATAAACATATACAGAACAATACACCCCAATACAGCAGAATTTACATTCTTCTTGAGAGCACATGGACCATACTCCAAGATAGACCACATGCTAGGCCACAGAACAACTCTCAAAGAATTTTGAAAGATTGAGATTATACAAAGTAATTTTTCTGACCCCAATGGAATGAAATTGGAAATCATTAAGGGCCAGAGAAACAGGTTAGGCACAAGGATATGGAAGTTAAACAACACTTTCCTAGACAAAAGTGGGTCAAGGAAGAAATCTCAAAAGAAATCAGTAACTACCTTGAAATTACTGAAAACAACAACACAAGATATCAAAAACTATGGGATGCAGCCAAAGCTGTTTTGAGAGGGAAGTTCCTAGCCACAAATACATATATATATATATATATATATAAAAGAAGAAAGAGCTAAAATTGAAGACTTAACTACACACTTGGAGGAATTGGAAAAACAACAACAAACTAAACCTAAAGGAAGTAGAAAGAAGGAAATAACAAAGATTAGAGCAGAACTAAATGAAATAGAGAATAAGAAATCACTAGAAAAAATAAACAAAACTAAAAGCTGGTTCTTTGAGAAATCAATAAAATTGACAAGCACTTAGCCAGACTAACAAAGAAAAAGAGACAACAGATGCAAATAAACAAAATAAAGAATGAGCAAGGGGATATCACTACTGACCCCACAGAAATAAAGTGTATCATAAGAGGACATTTTGAAAAATTATATGCCAACAAGAATGATAATTTAGAGGAAATGGACAAGTTTTTAGAAACACACAAACAACCTACATTAATAAAAGAAGAAATTGATGAAGTCAACAGTCCAATTACAAGTAAAGAGTTGTATTCAGTCATCAAAAACCTTCCACCTAAGAAAAGCCCAGGACCAGATGGCTTCACAGCTGAATTCTACCAAACATTCTGGAAAGAGCTAACACCAATTGTGCTTAAGCTCTTCCAAAAAATAGAAGTAGAAAGAATATTGCCTAACTCATTCTATGATGCCAAAAATTACCCTAATAACAAAAGCAAAGATATCACAAAAAAGGAAAACTACAGACCAATTTCTCTAATGAACCTAGATGCTAAAATACTCAACAAAATACTTGCTAATCCCATACAACAATATTTCAAAAGGCTTATACTCCATGACCAAGTGGGATTCACCCAACGTATGCAAGGATGGTTCAATATAAGAAAATCAATCAATGTAATACACCACATAAACAAACTGAAAGAAAAAAGTCACATGATTATCTCTATAGATTCAGAAAAAGCATTCGAGAAAATACAGCACTCTTTTCTGATAAAAACACTGCAAAAGATAGGAATAGAAGGAAACTTTCTGAATATGATAAAGGGTATATATGAAAAAACTAAAGCTAACATCATCTTCAATGGTGAAATTATAAAAGCCTTCCCTCTGAGATTGGGAAAAAGACAAAGATGCCCACTATCACCACTCCTATTTAACATTGTCTTAGAAGTACTTGCTCGAGCACTGAGGCAAGAAAAGGATATAAAAGGCATCCAAAATGGAAAAGAAATAGTAAAAATTTCATTATTGGCAGAAGACATGATCCTATACATATAAATCCCTGAGAAATCTATAACAAAGTTTCTAGAACTTAAAGGAGTTCATTAATGTTGCAGGCTATAAGATTAATGCTCAAAAATCAGTAGCATTTCTGTACTCTAACAATAAGCAATTTGAGGAGGAAATAAAAAAATTATCATTTACAATAGTACTAAAAGAATCAAATATCTAGGAATAAATTTAATGGAAGATGTAAAGGACTTATATACAGAAAACTACACAACACTGCTAAAAGAAATCAAAGAATACTTAAATAAATAGAAAAATATTCCCTATTCATGGATAGGAAGACTAAACATCAAGATGTCTATCCTACCCAAACTAATCTACAGAATTAATGCAATCCCAATAAAAATCAGAGCTATCTTTTTTAAGGAACTCGAAAAACTAAGCACAAAATATATTTGGAAAGGTAAGAGGTCTCGAATTGCCAAAGACATATTGAAAAAGAAAAATGAAGTTGGAGGTATCACATTACCTGACTTTAAAACATACTACAAAGCTACAGTGCTCAAAACTGCATGGTATTGGCACAAGGGTAGACCAACTGACGAATGGAACTGAATTGAGAGTTCTGATATAGATCCTTGCATATACAGTCATCTGATATTTGACAAGGCCATGAAGCCCACTCAGTTGGGAGAGAATGGCCTCTTTAACAACTGGTGCTTAGGAAATGGATATCCATATCCAAAAGAATGAGAGAAGAATACCATCCCACACCTTATACAAAAATCAACTCAAGATGGATCAAAGATCTAAATATAAGAGCCAAAAGCATAAAGACCTTGGAAGACAATGTAGGGAAGCATCTACAGGAACTTGTAATAGGAAATAGTTTTGTGAACTTCACAGCCAAAGCACAAACAGCAGGAGAAAAAATAGATAAATAGGATCTCCCCAAAATTAAATCTTCTCACCTCAAAGGATGTTATTAAGAAAATGAAAAGGCAGCCTACCCAATGGGAGAAAATATTTGGCAACTATATATCTGATAAGAGCCTAATATCCTGCATATATAAAGAAATCCTACACCTTGAAAATAAAAAGACAAACAACTCATTTTAAAAATGAGCAAGTGACCTGAAAAGAAACTTCTCCATTGAAGAAATACAAATGGCTAAAAGCACATTAAAAAATGCTCAACATTGCTAGCTATTAGGGAAATGCAAATCAAAACTACAATGAGATACCATCTTACACCCATCAGAATGGCAGTTATTAAAAAATCAGCAGACTCTAAGTGTTGGAGAGGATGTGGAGGAATAGGAACCCTCATCCACTGCTGGTGGGATTGTGGAATGGTCCAGGCACTGTGGAGGACAGTTTGGTGGCTCCTCAGAAAACTAACAATAGATCTTCCGTATGATCCAGCAATTCCACTGCTAGCCAGAAGAACTGAAAGCAAAGACACAAACAGATATGTGCACACCAATGTTCATAGTGGCATTGTTCACAATTGCCAAAAGTTGGAATCAGCCCCGGTGCCCATCAACAGATGAATGGATAAGCAAAATGTGTTGCATACATACAATGGAATATTACTCAGCTGTAAGAAGGGAAAAAGTACTAACACATGGAATAACATGGATGAATCTTGAAGACCTTATATTGAGTGAAGCAAGTCAGGCATTGAAGGATGAACAATATATGACCTCACTGATTTGAATTGAGGAAAGTGAGCAGTTTCTGAGAACCATTGACTGAAAGATAGGTTACCAAGGGAGAGAAAGAGAAGAGTAGGTTGTGAGCTATCACCCATATGGACATATTCTATGGCAAAGTGATAGAGTATAGTTGAATTTTGAAGGATAGGTAGGTGGGTAGTGATATTACTGAGTTTGGTGGTGCAGAGTTGACAGGTGTGTAGATTAAGAAGGGCAGGTTAGAGTACCCAGGGCATGTAACTATGAATCTTGTCATTCTATGAGTCAAGACAGAGGAGTGTCATATGCCCCAGGGGGATGGGGAGGAAGGAATATAAAAGATCAAATATGGTATTTAGTGGTCATGGGAAATGTTTTTCATTACCTTACATTAATGGACACAGGACATGGTAAATATCATAAAAAATTATTGAACTCTACCGTCTAAATTGTAAACTATACTGTAAACCATGGACAATGTCTAGTTGCTATATTTCACTATCTGTATAACAATTATAACAATGTTAACACCCATAAAAAATGGTTTTAATATGGGGTGGGGAAGGGGGAGGAAGGTTGGGTATGTGGGAGTCTCTAGTATTCTGTGTGTGACTTTGCTGTGACCTAAAACTTCTTTGAAAATTAAATGAATATTTTGGAGACACTGGGGAAAGAGAGAGGGAAGGTGGCATGGTACACTGTACATCCGATAATGCAGTGATTAAAGGAAAAAAGAATAATTAAAAAAAATGTTTTTTTGTTTTTTCTCATTTTTTGAATGTCCCAATCCGCTAATTATACTTTATTTTTAGTTTTTTTGTTCTGAGTTTCCTTGTATTTTATCTTTTGCACTTAAGCTTATCATTATTATTTAATTTTCCCATTAATTGTATTTGGTTATTATAAGGGCTTCATCTTCAAAGAAGGTTTAGATCACAGAAGGGTTACAATGGGGGCTGCAGAGGATCATTGGTGGGGTGTGCCTGGGATGGGGGATCCATGGGAGTAAGTTCATCTGAATATACATGAAAGATATCTAAAATTGTTCAAATGATCGAGGGATGGGGCATGGTCATGGTGGGTAGAAATCACTCAATAAATGAGGGAATCTGAATTCCCAACCTGGAGAGCTCTGCCACATTCTCCAAGGGAGGAGCAACAGTCCCCTGATTGCAGAGGCAGCATCTGGCAAAAGAGGATTGCCCACTGATGGGTTCTTTTTATTGATGACTAGCTATATGAGTGTTTGGTCTTGTAATTGAAACTTAGCCTACTGTTATGGGGTGCCTAAGGGTTGCCATCTGAAAGCCTCCTTGTTGCTCAAATGTGGCCTCTCTCTAAGCCAAACTCAGCCTATAAACCCATTACCTTCCCTCCAACTTGGGACATGACTCCTGGGGATGATCCTCTCTGGTAACGAGGGATTAATACCAAGTGCCAACTGGAAACATGACTGGAAAAAAGACCTTGAATAAAAGGGGGAAAAGGTAAAGACAAATGAGTTCATGTGGCTAAGAGACTTCAAAGAGAGTCGGGAGGTCATCCCAGAGGTAACGCTTATGTACAACTCAGTAGGATGTCATAGAACACCAAAGTGGATATCACCTCACACAGAGGGGCTCCTGAGGGCTCTGGAGACACCCAGGTCCTATATAAGGGGGGATAGCCCCAGAGATTGATGCCTTATCAGTGGGCTCTACTTTGGAATCTGTGTTCCTGAGAGTGACAGAGCTGGACTCAAATAAGTCCTCCCTGCACATTGTCCATCAGTCCCTTCTATTCAAACCTATATGTGATGCTAGAGTTTGTAGGCATACTTCCAGAGACTGGAGACTTTGGCCTAGCTATGTGCCAGCTGTGCCTGGAATCTCAGTGGAGCTGCAACTCCTACTCTACAGCTCAATGGACTCACCCAAGTCACATGGTGAGGAGACGATGATGGACAATGGCCATCCCAGGGAATGGAGAGAGCCTGCAGCTGAAGGCTGGGTAATTCCATCCACCATATCCATGGGATATAAGCCCACTCTCACTTGGAGGTGGAGTGGACATCACCATCCCAGTCCCCTCAGGATTTGGAGAATAGCTAAGGACTAGAGTGGACTTAATGGTATTCTGTTGTAGACATATTTTGATTCAAGCAATGAAAGAAATTATAACAATGAAGTGGCCACTAGACGCTTTCATGGCAGGGAAGGGAAGGGCAGTAGTAATACAGGGGCTTTTTCAGGACGTGGGGTTTGTTCTGAGTGACGTTGTGGCAATGCATATAGGCCATTTTACATCAGCATATACCATGCAGAACTGTGTGGGAGAGACTGTGGTCTACGATGTGAACTGTGGTCTATGCATTGTGGCAAAGCCCCAGGATGTGTATATCCATTGCAGGTGATGTGCCACATTAATGAAAGATGTTTATGTGGGATGTTATGGGAAGTGTGGGAGGTGGGGTACATGGGAATCCCTGTAATTTCTGTGTAACATTTAGGTAATCTAAGTACATTTAAAAATATATATATTTATATAAAATAGCATTTATGTAAGCAAATGCACATATATGCATATATATATATATCATTTTACAAATATTGGTTTGTATTGTGAAAAACTTGATTTTTACCCACAATAAAAAAAAATATTACTAT
>JAKSZT010053964.1:180592-246803 GCA_026826555.1 Tolypeutes matacus | reverse complement strand
ATATATATATATAGTGATTTAGAAGGCTAGAATTATGAGGAGGTAGAGAAATAGTAGAGAAAGGTCTGAAAGGAAAAAGTTAATACTAATAAAAAAAAAAAAAAAAGAAAAAAGAAGAAGAAAACAAAGTGGATGTGATAGAAATTGACACCCTTAAGTTGTGGGCCTATGAAAAAATGTTGTCTCTAAGAGCCACAACAGAAAACAGAAGGCAGAAACAGGCAGGAAGGATAAGCGATAGTTTGTAATACAGAATCAATATATACAGTGAGTGGGAAATTACTGAATAAGAAGCCCAGCAAATAAGCGACCGGCTGGCAGCACCTATTTAAAAAAAAAATAGAAGGAAAAAGGAAGGGGGGAGGAAAATGGGAATAATAGCAATAGACCAGAAAGTAACAGAGAGAAACCAAATATCCACACAGGCAAGCAGTCAAACAGAGCTAACGGGGGGTCAATGATTCTGCTAGGGTCCACGTGGATCCTTCCTGCCTACTTGTGTTTATCAATGAATTTCCCCACAGCGTTCTATATGCAGGTCCTGAAGCAGCTTTTAGCTATTAAACTAAATTAAAAAGAATTTATTTTTCATTTGTTGAGGTGACCTCACTTTTTTTTTTTTTTTAATTTTTTTTTTTAGCCAAATGCAGGACCCAAAATAATTCCTCTTCTAGACCAACCCCTTACGGAAGGGACCCTAGCTGGGCCCGTGGAAATTAATCAAGCATGTCCCACTTTCCGGATTCCCCAGGTTAGCTGAAACTCTGATGTTAGTCAGTGAGGAGTGCTAAAGATGGCGGATTCCGCCCCTTCTCACGCCGAGCTCCAGCGTCAACGGGCTGCTCAGTAAATCAGTTTGAGTGCAGATTTGCGTCTGCTCTCAGCCTGATGCTGCTTCAGGTCAGCTTATCTGCTCCCCAAAGCTATGGGGCGGTGCAGGCAGCCAGATCGATGTCTAAAAATATAAAATACCCTTCCCTGTCTTCCAACCGAACCCTCCCTTCTTTGGGAAGTATCCCTTCCTCCTGGCTCCACAGAGGCCCGGGTCTTATCCCTGGGTGGCTAGGGAAATCAGCTGCGTTCCCCGACCAAAATCCCCCCTCCGGTTCACCGGGTGCTGACTAGCTCGTTTGCTCTGTTCACACAAGGTCCAAGGGGCGCCAGGCAGCCAGCTCCCCAGAAAATAAAACTTTTTCGCCCCGCCCGCGGCTCCAAATGGCTGTTTTATTTATTTTTTCCGTAACCGCGGGGCTCAGCCGCCTGTGCCAACCTTCACCGGCAGCCTCAAAACTCACGAATCTCCACCGTTCGGTCCACGCTGCCGATCCGCGCAAATAGATGTCCCAAGCTTCTCACTCCACGCTTGCACAGCACAGACCCCCGGGCAGGACCCCGTCCCCAATCCGCCTTGCTCTGGGAGCTTGCAGTGAGCGCCCTCCTACACCAATGCCATCTTGCCCTGTCCTATGCTATTCACTCTCATACTCAGGTCTTTGATCCAGCTTGAATTAATTTTGGTATATGGTAGGAGATGGTGATCCTCTCTCATTCTTTTGGATATGCATATGCAGTTTTTCCAGCACCACTTGTTGAAGAGTTCATTCTGTCCCCAGTTGATTGGGCTTGGTTGCCTTGTGGAATATCAGCTGACAATTTATGAAAGGATCTATATCAGAACTCTCAGTTAGGTTCCATTGGTCAGGATGTCTACCATTGTGCTAATACCATGCAGTTTTGACCACTTTAGTTTTGTAATGTGCTTTAGAGTCAGGTAGACTGATCTTCCAATTTTGTTTTTCTTTTTCAATTTATTTTTTGCTATTAGGTTCCCTTGCCCTTCCAAATAAATTTCATAATTAGATTTTCCAATTCAGTAAAAAATACCTTTGCAATTTTTACTGGTATTGTGTTAAATCTGTAAATCAATTTGGAAAGGATAGGTACCTTAAACATATTTAGTGTTTTGGTCCATGAAGATGGAATGTTCTTCCATTAATTTAGGTCTTCTTTACTTTCCTTTAACAATGCTGTGTAGTTTTCAGTGTATAAGTACTTTATATCTTTAAGTTTTTCCTAGATATTTTATTCTTTTAGTGCTATTGTAAAGGGAATTGTTTTCTTGATTTCCTCTTCAGATTGCTCATCAGGGTACAGAAATGCTACTGATTGGTGAATTTATATCCAGCCATTTTACAGACCTAGTATATCAGATCTAGAAACTTTTTTTTTTAAAGATTTTATTTATTTATTCATTTATCCCCCCCCTTGCTGCTTGTGCTCGCTGGGTCAGCTAACCATGCCACGCAGGCGGGTTTGCCTTCACCAGGAGGCCCCGGGAACCGAACCTGGGGCCTCCCATATGGTAAATGGGAGCCCTACTGATTGAGCCACAGCCGCTTCCCAAGATCTAGAAACTTTGTTGTAGATTTTTTGGGTTTTCTACAGATAAGATCATGTCATCTGTAGAATATAAAATTTACTTTTTCCATTCCAATTTGAATGTATTTTATTTCATTTTCTTGCCTAAATGCTCAAACTAGTACTTCTAGTACAATGTTAAATAAAAGAAGTGACAGTAGAAATCCTTGTCTTGTTACAGATCTTGGAGGGAAAGCCTTTTACATTTAACCATTGAGTATTGTTAACTGTGGGTTTTATCATATCTACTCTTTATTGTGTTGAGGAAGTTTTATTCTACTCTTGTCTTTCAAAGTGTTTTTATCAAGAAAGGATGCAATTCCTAGTCAAATGCTTTTTTCTGCATCAATAGAGATGATTATGTGATTTTTTGTAGGACTCTTAATGTGGTGTATTACACTGATTTATTTTCTTATTTTGAAATATCCTTGCATACCAGGGATAAAACCCACTTGATCAGGGTGTATAATTCATTTGATGTGTTGTTGAAAATGATTAGCAAGTATTTTGTTGAGGATTTTACCATCCAGATTCATTAGATAGATTTATCTGTAGTTTTCTTTTCTTTGGCATCTTTATATGGCTTTATATGGTATTAGGGTGATGTTTGCAAAATAGAGTAAATTAGGTACTGTTCCCACCACTTCTATTTTTTGGAAGAAGTTAAGAAGGACTTATGTGAATTCTTTCCACTATGATTGGGAGAATTCACCTTGAAGCCATCTGGTCATGGTTTTTTTTGGGGGGGGTGGTTGGGTAGTTTTTCATGACAAATTCAGCCTCTGATTGTGATTGGTCTGTTCAGTTCATCAATTTCTTCTTTTGTCAATGTAGATTACTAATGTGTTTCTAGAAATTTGTCTATTTCATCTAAATTATCCATCATGTTGGCATACAATTTCTCCAAATTTCCTCTTATGATACACTTTATTTCTGTGGGATTGGTGGTGATAGCCCTCTCTCCTTTTATATGCATCTTCCTTCTTTTTTTCTTTGTCAGTCAGCTAAAGGTTTGTTAATTTGATTAATCTCTTCAAAGAACCAACTTTTGGTTTTGTTAATTTTTCTAATGTTTTTATTCATTCACAATTTCATTTAGTTCTCCTCTAATCTTTGTTATAGCTATCTTTCTGCTTGCTTTAGGTTTTGTTTGTTGCTCTTTTTCTAGTTCCTCAATAGTTGCATTTAAGTCTCTGGTTTTAGCTCTTTCTTCTTTTTTAATATACACATCTATGGCTATATATTTCCCTCTCAGCACTTCATTAGCTGCATCTCATTGGTTTTCATAGCTGTGTTCTCATTTTCATTCATTTCAAGGTAATTATTGATTTCTCTTGCAATTTACTCCTTGACCCACTGATAGTTTAAGAATGAGTTTTCTAATTTCCATATCTTTGTGCCTAATCTGCTTCTCTGCCCCTTACTGATTCTTTTTCTGTTTGAATATTTTGAACTCTCCCTCATTTTTGAAAGCCAAATTTCATGGATACTGTTTTATTGGTGGGCAGTTTTTCGTTTTCTTTTAGCACCTTAAACATGTCATACCATTGCTTTCTAACCTCCATGATCCCCAATTATTTCAGGTGGGGAATGTGACCTTGAAAACAAGAAATTATAGCCATGCAAATTATCTTTAGGTAGGCCTAATCCATTATTTTGTCAATGGTAAATTTCATGTGTATGTCATACAAATGAAGACTTGAGAATGGAATAAAGTCATGAATTTATAACAATCACCAGTCTGAAATTAAAGGTGTGATTAAACATTCTCCCAGCAAAAGTTTTGGAAATTTTAATTTTAGGGAAAAATTAATTTGTCATCAAAATTATAAAATGAGACCATATAAAAGAATAATTAAAAAATCATGACCATATCCTTGGTCTTTGAAATATAAGAAAGTATTACAAAGTAATTAAATAGCTATGAACTTGAGAAGACAAAAGATAGAATCTGTTCAAGAGAATAACATACTATGTTAATGCAACATGTGAAAATTTTTATCTAGAGACTTACTGAATGATTATTCCAGAATTCATAGATAGAGAATTAAATTAAAGAATATTTGTGACCAAAGTATAGCAGTCTCTTCTCCTTCCAAAAACAAAGTTCTTGCACTCTACAGGATCCACTAGAATTTAATGTCTTGGGAGAAGATTTCATTCATAACCCCACAATGATTTAATGTGTGTTATCTCATATGAGAAAGAAACTCCATATCAGAGAATATTTTCAAGTACCCAGTGACAAGCTATTCTTTAATCAGTGTAATCAAATCCACACAAGAATTAAATCATATAACTGTCATCACTGTGGGAAAGCTTTCAGAAAATGTTCCGAATTTAGGCCACATGTGAGAACTCACACTGAAGAAAAAAATACAAATGTCAAATACATGGGAAAACTTTAAGGAAATCTTCCAACATTAAACAACATGAAATAATTCACACTGGAGAGACTCCACACAAATGCCATGCATGTAGTAAAGACTTTAGACAAAGGTCTTCCCTTAGAAAACATTAGAAAACTCACACTTTAGAGAGACAATACAAATGTCATGTATGTGCAAAAATATTTACTCAAGGTTCTTTCCGTAGATAACATGAGAACACTCACAAAGGAGAGAAACCCAACAAATGTCATGTATGTGGGATAGACCTTCCTTAAATCTTCTGTGCTGAGACAACATGAGAACACTCACACTGGAGAGAAACTTTCTGAATATCATCTTTGTGGGAAAAACATCATCCAGAGTTCTAATCTTAGAAAATATGAAAAAATCACCCTTGAGAGAAGCCATACAAATGACTTGTATGTCTTCAATAAATCTGTGCTTAGACAACCTGAGAAAGCTCACACAGGAGAAAAACCTTATGAATATTGTCTGTGTGGGAAATCCTTCAGTTAACATTTTATCCTCAGACAACATGAAATAATGCACACTGGAAAGAAACCTTATGAATGCCATCTATGTGTGAAAGCCTTCTGTCAGAATTCTAACCTTAGAAAACATGAGAAAACTCACAATATAAATGTAATGAATACGGAATAGGCTACATCCATAGATTATTGTTTAAACAAATGAGAAAACCCACACAGTATAATTCTATGTCAGTTTAATCTATGATAAATCCCTTTATTTTAATTTAGGCAAGAATTAATTACACTTGGAAGAACTCTGTCTATATTGACCTGGAGGACATTTATGCTGAGCTTCAGCCTAAGTGCACAGAAGATAAACACAAGTTAGTAATAACTCCTACAAGGAAAATCAGACAGGAAAATTTTTAACAGGAGCAGAAGTCTCTAGAGGAACAGCAGATAATTTTTGATAAAGTAAATATTCAATGAAATAATTATGAAATATACTTTACTTATATCTCAGGGAAAGAAATGGAGGGAAGTCTTTAGTGATTTCACATTTATTCATCAGCATGAAAATTTTCATACTGAAGAAGAGACAACCCCAAAACAAAAGTGGATAAATATTCAGCCAGTGTTCACATCAGAAATATCAGAATGGGGAAAAAACATTAACAAAATATGCTTTCCCATGCTAATCAGAATATTGACTAGTAATTTTTTATTGAAAATAATTAAGATAATAATGTAAGATTATGAAGGGATCTGGTTATGTTGTATGCAGAATTTTGTAACAATTAGTAGGAATAATATGAAACTTTTTCCAAATCAATACTTGCAAAAATATGTGAAGTAAAACCTGTTGCTGTTATTTGTCTAATGTGATTCAAATTGCATTTTTTATGCAACACTAAATAATAATGACGGGGGTGAATCTGAAAATAACATTGAATGCTAACTAAATGATTGGCTACACAAAATGTTGTGATGTAACTATTACACATGCATAATATGTATGTTCATAACAGTAATTAATGTAACATGAAAAAATAGATAAATTAATAATGTCTAGTGGTGCATAAATTTTCACTTTCAGATGTCATTATTGCTATTTTAAGTTAAAGAGGATGTAAATTAATTTAAATAAGAGAAGGAGAATAATGTTTTCAGAGCTGGAATAGTATGGGTATCTGGGAATGAAAACTTTGTTCAATCCTTAGTGAGGAAATGTGATATTCACTACAATAAAATTAGTTGCTAAGTGACTTGGGGCAAAAAAATGCAGAGAAATCTCAGGGGATGAGGAGGTGAAACATCATTGCAGATATGAGGTAGTTCTCATTTTCAAAACGCCTTAAAATTGATAAGGTATACATACCATAATTCATTAATTCATTCAATTAGTACTAATATTTGATGATTCCTTTGGCTTATTTTCCCTCCAAATACTCACTCTTTGTGCAGAATAAATGGTACTAACATTTAAATGCTTCAGAGTAGGCCCACCTTGAAAGCATACCTGCATAAGGATGTACTAGGTTAATTGCAGAAACTGTATAATAGGTTTTGGTTCCTCTTCAGATCATTCATTTCAATATCACATATTTATTAAGGCTTTCAAATGTACCAAACCTGAATTTTGGGGGGACTAATTGGTAAAATATACAAGGTTCCCAACTTCAGTGCTCTTAAGTCCTAGTAGAAATGAAACAAAAATAAACAGTAAAATAAAATGTGTGAGATTCAGTCATGACCTAAGATTCTGGGAATATCTCTGGTCAAAGTAGATACTGTAGGCTTTGAAGATGGTGGAAGGGACCAAGAGCTGAAGAATGCTGATAGCTACCAGAAGCTGAAAGAAGCTAAAGGAATGAAGTTTACAGGCTGGAACAGACAAGAAAATGGATTCTTCCTTATAGTCTCCAGGTGGAGTGTTTTCCTGTTGACTGAAACATTGATCTGAGACCAAACCAGTTTGGATTTGTGGCCTCTAGAATTGTAACACAATAAATTCTAATTTAAAAATGAAGTAAGATATTTGTGTGGTTATCATTGATTAGTCATCTTTAATCCTGTATCTCATCAGGGTTTTTGGTTTGTTCCTTTAGTTGAGCCATATCTACTTGTTTCTTTTGTTGACTTGCAATTTTTGCTGATGTCTAGGCATCTGAATATGTTAGTGAATTTACTCTGATGTTCAATTTTTCTCTCTTGCCTAGTGGTTTCGTTTCACTGCTCTTTTTGATTTTTGGTTCAACTGATTCTAAGTTTTTAAATTTGCCCAGCTGTGTTATCAAAATAGATCCAGGGACTCTCAATTGCTGTGCAGATCTTCCTCCAGGAGTTTTGTACAAGAGAAACCTATAAGCAGCTTTTTTTCCTTGCAATTTCTTGGCCAGCTGGCAGATGGTGCTCATCAGCAAATATTTCCCAAGAGGTGACTCTTTCAACATCCACTTTCAGGTGATTCTTTTCTGGTCGGTCAAGAATCAAAGTTGGCTCTTCTGGTTAAATTAGCTGAATAGTAACATTCTCAGCCACACCTCTGCCACATATTACCTATTCTCAGGGAGGAAGACCTCTATTCTCCACACTGTTGGCTGCAGTGTGCCACAGGTTTTATCCAGGCTGATTGCCTTGAGAGTGGAGGGTGGGTGCCATTCTCAGGCCCCAGGGTTAATAACTCACAGATTTCATTGTGCTTTCTTCACCTCTCTGTTCCTGACTCTCCTGTGGGTTATGCAGCACTCTCCTTTCTTGAAGAGTCCCAAAGCAGGCCACTTGGACCATTTTTGCTCTTCCTCTGTTAGTTTGTGAGATGTGAGCCCTGATTACCTATTCAGATGCCATCTTCCTGGAAGTCCCTCTTTCTTCTTTTTTAATATAAGCATTAAGGGCTATAAATTTCAGGACTGTCTTCCCTCTATCCCATAAGATTTGATATGGTGTGTTCTTGTTTTCATTCATCCTGAGATATTTATTGATTTCTCTTGCTATTCTATCTTTGACCTACTTATTACTTGAGGGCATTTTAATACCTATTTTTTTAAAAAAATTCCCATTTTATATTATTAATTTCCATCTTCATTTCATTATGATCAGAAAATTGCTTTGTACAGTTTCATTATTTTGAATTTATTGAGATCTGACTTAAGATCCAATATATGGCCTATCTTGGAGAAAGATACCTCAGTACTTAAGAAGATATTTTTAACAGAGTTTCAAGGTATGTCTCACTAAAATGTGTAAATGTTGTTGTAACTTTTTAGAAAGCTACACAGATTTGTTCCCTCCCTTGCACTTGTCCTCCATGGAAAGACACACATGAATAAAGAGGGGATCCTAGGATTCAATCAGCATAATTTGGATACTCCAAACCCTTCCAGAATGATGTCTTGCTGGTCAGGTTCTCAGTGGGCACACAAAGGGAGAAGGAGCTGCCCCTCCACTAGGGAGTCCTTAGTCAATATTCAGGTTGGTTTGATGCAAGTGCTCATCATGCAAATCTTCAGGAACCTTGTGAGCCTTTTAGGATGGGGAACAAGAACATGTGACAGGGTGACACAGAGGTCATCAGTCAAAAGTGGACAGGCAGAAAGGGCCTCCAGTCTTCATGTCTGTTCACAGATACCTGTGCACTTTTTAAACAGCTAGGAGGGGATATTTGAAAAGCCTTGCAGGTTCACCCATGCCTTCACTGACTACTTAGTCCAGAACTAGTCAGAAAGTGTGCTATCAGAATGGAATTCTTAAAAATTCACTGACTCTTTTGTAGAAGCCATGCTTAAATGGCCACACTGTCCACTGCCCTTAGGTAGTGACCTCATACCTGCAGGTGTTGGATCCCTAGGTGACTTCAGTCCAGCTCTTTCCCTGCCTGTGGTCCAACAGTCACTTCCCATGCCCCTGCCTTTTGCCATGAACCAATACAACCCATTCCCTTCAGGAATCAGTTTCAGCTGGGACACTGGTGCACCTCCTGGCAGAGCCTGAACAAGGGGAAGGCCCTCAATCCTCCAGGTGCAGGTGGAACTACAGGCCAGCACATGACTGCCTTCGCCATCTGGAATTTCTTGTTTGGTCAAGTAGTCTCAGGTGTAAAGATAGAATTCCATCAAAGACTAAGTTATATGAACTTTTCCCATAAATGTGGGTCTCTTCTGGGTGACTTTCACTGCACTCTCAGCCAATGATAACACAAAGATGCAATAATATGTCCATCCTCTACCATGATGGCATGCACTAGTGTTTACTAAGGAAGAGGCAGAAACTCTAAATGCTATGCAAAGGCAACCATATTTAATCAAATGAGTTTGTGGTTATATCAAATGATTATAACAATTGAGCAATCACGAAAGAAAATAATCAAAGACATAATATAGAATGAAAATATATACAACCGCTCACCAAATCAGAGGAAAACACATCATCTGGTCTCTCATGAGGCTGGGAAGTCCCTTTCCACAGCTGGCCAGAGTCCTGATTGGAAAAATGGTCGCAGGCAGAGTGTTTTCTCCTGGGTGAGACTTCCACTGGCAGCTTGTGGACTATCCTCTTTTAAGAGTTTCCAAACATCAGAACTCCAATGAGTCTTGCAACTTGTGAGGAATGACCTCATCAAAAGTAACCAAATCCATCCAGCAGGGGAGTAAGACAGTCCTCCTCTGGAGAGACACAGTGTCTTGAAGGGTCTTTTGTTCTGTTCGGTTTATGGTACACTAAACTGAAAAATGAAGGTTTCAGTACACATCAGCTTTAACTTGATGATCACTTTACAGGGGATACAAACAGGATGTGTAAATATTACGTCTGGTGACTTGCTCCTTCTAAATATGTATTTTTAGTTACTAGGCGGTGGGGTTGCCTATATAGCAGCATTACAATATTCCAAAGGAGAAAGGACAAGTTAATCATTCACAATTCTAGGCTGAAACAGCAGAGACTATTTATTAGAAAGCTTAGGCATTCACAATTCTTAATAACTTTCTTATATTACATCCACTAGAATATTAAATCTTTCCACACAATTTCTCCATTCTCAAGAGCCTCCCGATCATGTGGATGAAAGTTCTTGGACACCAGTGCATTCTTCCAGGCCCTGGACTAGCCTTGGGACCTGGCATTTGTCTTTGAAGGAAAAGCATAACCATACCTGTTCTTCATTTAGCAAAATACATGCAGGGGCAGCCGTTCCATATAAAAAAGGGCCTGGGCTTTTTGATCCAGAGTTTGTGCTCAAACTTTTGGCTGTCCTGCAAAGGCCAACCTGGTAGAATTGAGTCCTGCTGGGTGTCTGGGTGACAGTTGGAGCCATCAGGAATGAGGGGAATTACTAAGAAGCCCCCACAATTGACAACTCTGAATTGTTTCACAATTGATCTGGCTCTCACCTTTATAGGTGTACCCAAGGTATGATGATCTAAACACTTAACAAGATTGGATCCGTTGCCAGATAATCTCTCAGGATACACTGGGATAATCATGACTGAATTTGTAAAGTGATCATCCAAGTCAGTGGACTTCAGAATCACACAGCTTCAGACTCCAATTTGACCAGTTTTGAAATTTTTATAATTTTCCCAAGCTTAGTGCTAATGCAATTCCATAGTTTCACCTGGAAAACTACAAGTCCCTAAATGGTAGTTGAAAGAAACCTCAACATGAGAAATAGAAATTATTTCCACTTTGTCTAAATTTGGGGAAAGGAAGCAACTGTTCTAAGTCAGGAAAGGGTCTTTTTAAATGTAATAGTTAAAGACACACATTTTATAGGTTGTTGCAATGTCCTGTGAAAGTAACTTCAACCCTAAGTCACAGGAGAGCTGATGGGATGTCTCAGCTCTTTGCCCAGTTTAATGATCCTGAAACGTATGTCTACTCTGTGAAAGGATGACTTACATGTTTACTTCAGTAAGCCAGATAAGGTACTTTCACCTTTCAAGCTTCTTCCACATAAAATATGCTAGTGACTTTGTAAGGTTTCTTATTTCAATGACTACTGAGACAGACTGCATTTCATTTAAATTGATTCAGGAAATGAAAGGAAAAAAAAAAAACACGCCACTACCAGGGTATAATAAAAATGGGAATTTAATGTAATATTTAGATGTAATTTTGGCTATTTACAACAAATATGTATTACCCTTTGCCAAATGATAGTTTTTTTTTTTTTTTTTGCCTTTTGTACAGAAATTCAATCACCCCTCCCCTCAAGTCCTCCATGCCATTATTTTCTGACACTTGTCTCTCCAAGCCCAGGAATTAATGAAACATGCTACTTGCAGGAGTCTGAGGGGTGCTGGAATACCCCTGCCACCCCCCTGGTATCCCTGTTCTAGCTACTCCAAGGACATTGATCTCATGGATGGAATCTCAAACCTCAGTTACATAGGGAAAAAAGGTCAGTGAGGCCAAAAGGTCAGTGAGGTGGGAGTCAGAGCACTTCTTCACAGAAGAGAGGAGACTAATATATATGAAAAGCCACAGAACACCCAGCAATCCTTACCCCAAAGCCAGGAACCAGGCAAAAACTTTCCAATAATATTTGTTAGTCTGCTGCTAAACACATCATGGTTTATACCTAGACATTCTCAATAACCTTATTAGCTTTATCTGTAGAATTTGGATCCTGGTTACCAAGGTCCCAAGTTAGGGTGTGCTACATTTCTAAGGAAATGATGTCACTTCATAGGGTCCCTTTATCTGTGCCCTTTCTTTGGATAAAATATGCCCTAAGTCTCCTTGGGCTGCTGAATCTTCATCCTCCTTTCCGTGTCATCAAAAGTCTATAATTACACAAAAACAATCTTCCCTACAATCTCACAGGAAGGCTTGGGAAATTTAGTACCCCACAATTGAGAAAAAATTGTGTTAAGACCCAGCTATACTTCTACCCTTTCTGTGAGCCTGGTCAAGTCATTGTGCCTCTTGGGTTTCCCTAGTCTCCCCACCTGAAACATGGGTACATTCTAGCACCTCCTTCCAGTGACTTTATCAGGTATATATTAATAAAATAAAACTCCAGAGCTGGTGTCACCTGTACATAATGCATGAACTTAACATAGAATGATTACCACAATTAAGGAAGATAACATTTGGTATCTTCCAAGGGGATCCACCTTAGAATACATATCCTTGTGTAATCCCCTCCTCTTGGATGTAACCTGGATTTAGTCACTCACTTCTAATCAATATGATATGGCCAAAGTGACAGAATGTCACTCCCAATATTTACAAAAATTCTCATATTACTCATTAAATATTTTCCTGATACATGTGAGTTCTTTTCTTTCATCTCTTTGACCATTTTTTTAAAAAGCTTCATTTGATTTGTTCAGATTCTTGTCTTTTTCATTGGTGATTTCTGGATTTTTATTTTCTTCCTTTTGATGGGTCATGATTTCCTGTATCTCTGACTGTCTCATATTCCTTAATACACACTGTATATTTTATTATTTTAAAACAGATCATTTATAAGATTTTATGATTTATGAGTGTGTAAGTCTAAATACCAATGAATCAACATAGTCTTGATTGGGATGGATATCCCGCAAATAAATTGTTACCATGGCCTTTTGCCTATAATACCAACAGCACTTCTGTCCTGAAAAGTGTTCAGCATCTATACAGTCTCTATAAGCTTTTTTTAGGGTGGAAACACTTATTTGCTCTCACATTTGCAGAAGAGAATGAGAACTTCACTCCCCTCAATATGAGGTGACTGCACATGGGGAAGAAAGTGTCCATGTGCCCTAGAACTGGAACGCAGCTTCTGATGTAGATGCATCTGCCTATCCCATCTTGTAGCCATTTTACATGCAGATTATTTACCTGCAGAGAACTGGCAACACTTGGTTACTGTACTGGATTTGATATTCCACAGGCAGTTTCTGAGCTTGGATGGAAGGTGGTCATGGCAATTTAGTACAGATACCCAGAGGACGCTCTGATAGTTTCTTGTATACCAGGAGCCTGACTGACCACAAGAAATGAAATCTCTTGCCTGTGTCCCAAAATCCACTACTAGACTTTTCTCACTATATTTAAAAATATATAATTAGAGCTAGAAACTCCTATAAAATTAGAGCTTGTGAGGGAGCCTCAGACTTCTCTCAAATCTTTTTCTACTGCCTTATCACTTGGCTGATAGGGTAGTAGACTTGTCCCCTGGCCAAGTCAAAGTATGTTAATCCCTGGTGATATATTAGAGTTCATAGTTACAGTGCAAGTCTAGAGAGATAAGGCCCAAGACCTTACAGAGGAATGTTTTGTCCCTTTAAACTCTAAGTATGGGTTCAACAGGCTTCCACAAGACTACTCTGCAATATAAGACTGTGGCAGTTTTATGAATATCCCAAAAGGAGCAATATTATGTTTGTAAGTTAATCTATTCCTCTGACTGTGATTATATTACATTCATTTGGGTTGCTTTTGATTAGATTGTCTGTTAAGACTGCTTTTAGGCCTTTTTTCTTTGACTACATCAGTTAAGACATGACTCAGTTTGAGTCCTAGCCCCCTTGATGGACCTGCTATAAAAGGACACTCACAAAGACACACAAGACAGACCTCTCTCATTCTTGATCCTGCCATGTGACAGAAAGGAGAAGGCTCAAACACCTGAGGCCCCAGGGAAAGAAGAGCCATTCACCTGACAGATTATACATGACACTGTGAAGAGAGCAGAACATCTGAGACTGATATAGAAGGCCCAGAAAGAAACAAGTCTTACACCAGGAGAAAGAGAACTGCAGGTTCACTTAAATATGACATATCAAAAGCCTGGAACCACAGAGCTCAAGAAGATGAGGAAGGCCAGAGGGGAATAGAGACCAGACAGAGATCACCCACCATCTTGCTTGAACACATGGCACCTGACTTTGTTGAGAAAGCACCTCTTGTGTTGCCTTGAGTTAGACTTTCCACAGCCTTGGTATTGTCCCAAACAAATACCCTTTATAAAAGCCAACCGATTTCTGATACTTTGCATCTGCACCCCTATGGCAGACTAATACAATGATGGTTTATATCATTAGGGCTGCTGTTACAAACTACCACAAACTTGGAGTTGTGAAACAATAGCCAGCTCTCAAAGTTGTTTTAAAAATTGAGCTAAAAGTGGTAACAGCACAAGTATTACTCTGTAATCTTGAATGTGTTCCTGCAAGTTCCTCACAGGAGCCTCTGAATCAGATTCCATCTTCCTCTTCTTTATGTATGTGATAAAGGGGCAAAGAGAGTTTAAAACACATACCAGCCAAAGATAATGATGGCCACTGACATGGGAAAACAAAACTCAGGCAGTCCATCTCCAAAGCAACGTGATGACAACTTTTTTTTTCCACAGTAAACACCCAGTGAAATTTCTGGGAGGAACACAGAAAAATGACCACCCCATATTATTCTGGGAATAAATATGATCCTAAATTTGAAAATTAAATATATGATACAAGGGATATGAATTTTTTTCTTTTGGAGTATTGAAAACTTGCAAAAATTGACTGAGGTGGTGACAGCACAACACTGTGATGAATATGAGAGCCACTAAGTGTACACTTTGAATGGATTGTACAAAGCATGGGATTGTATAACACAATGAATCCTGTGGTGGAAGATGAACTGCAGTTAAAAGAACAAATACTAGAACATTCTCTCATGAACTATAGCAAATATATAATACTAATACAGGGTGTCATTAATTGGGTGGGTTGGGCTAACATTAAGCCAAATGTAAGATGTTGACTATAGTTAGTAGTAATGATTTGACGATGTTCTTTCAGAGTTTGTAAGAATTGTTTCACAGCAATGCAAGCTTTTGGTGGTGGGGTATTGTATGGGTGCCCTGTATGATGATATACATGCTTGTTTTTAAGTTCGCAACCTATATTATATACTTATGTTTATGGATGTCCATGTATGAATGATAAACCTCAAGTTAAAAAAAAGTTTTAAAAAATTTTACCAGGTGTCAAAATAATGGTCAAAAACAGAAAATCCCCACTGCATTTGGGGACTAAATAGGACAAAGATGAAGAAACATTTGTCACCCTTATGGATAATGTGTATAAAGATGTTTGTTGAGGGTTGTTTCCTCTAACCATGGAAACCCCAGACTGTACAGGGCAAGGCTTCTGAGGAGTGGATTCTAAAGCAGTAGTTGGGGCCCACAAACTCCCTGTGTCTAATCATCCCAGTTGGGCTTCTGTAAACCCAGCTGCTCTTTGCACTCTGACCTGGGGGCACTGAGTTTCAGGCCTCCTCTTCTTCTAGCTGATGGTATGATCCTGAATGTTTCACCCACTCTAATCCCCAATATATTCACCAATAAAGTATGGACATCTGACTGAACAGGGGGAAGAGGAGATGGGGTGGAGAAGGGGAGGATTCTGAGCCTGTGGGGACTGTGGAGTGAGTCACACAGAGTGGTCATGTAGGTGGGCCAAAAGGACATCAGAGAGATCCCATTGTGATGCACTGAGAGCTCAGTCATGGATTGGCCAGGTCTGTAGACAGAGACAGTGATATAAAGCCCATGCCGAGTACCTGATATGAACACAGGAGTCTGGTAGCCAGAAGAGGCAGTATAGGCATGTTCCTTCTGCTGGTACCTCCTTCTCTGACCTCTCAGCACTGATACTGCTGGGGAGGTTGCTTTGGTCACAGCCTTACCTGGGTTTAAGTCATAGACTCGGGTCTCCTGGTCCCCAACTAAACCCACCTTCTCTACCCTTGTGACATCAAGCTGAGACCTAATGGGATTGGGGTGGAAACATTAAAGTTATGTTTAAATTTCAATTTTATCACATACTTCTACACATGAATTTACTTTTTAGCCACTTAAAAGAAAGCTAGAACCTTTTCATGTGGGTGGGATATATGTGCCATTCCCAGACACAGGACTAGTAACCCACTGTTTTCATTTGGCTTCTTTGTCTCTCTGTCCCTTTCCCTACTGGATGATGTGCAGCACTGTCCTGGTCTTTAGATCTCCAAAGTAACTCACTCAAATAACTGTTTGCCCTTCCTCCATTGTTTTTATGAGAGAGTTAAGCCTTTCCTACCTCTAATATTATATATTGCCTAAGAGATACATACTGAAAGCCTCCTTTGTTGCTCAAATGTGGCCTCTCTAAGTCAAACTCAGCATATAAAGGCACTAACCTTCTGCTTGGCATGGGACATGACTCCTGGGGATGAGCCTCCCTGGCATTGAGGGATCATTCTCCAGTGCCAACTAGCAACCAAAAGGGGGAAATATTAAATACGAATGAGTCTTTATGTCTAAGCAATTTCAAAGTGAATCAGGAGGTTATTCCAGAAATTATGTTTATGCATGTCTCAGCAGGATTTCATTGAAGGCCAAAATAAACAGCGCCTCAATGGGTCTCCTGAGGGCTCTAGAGACATCTAGACATTATAGGCAGGTAAGATAATCACAGGAATTCAGCACCCTGTCAGTGGACCTTACTTTGGAATATATGCTTCCCAATATAACAGAGTTAGAATCATAATTTCCTTATACATGGCTCTGCTGCACCTTTTATTTGAGTCATATTTAGCACTATACCCAATAAATATATGTCCCAGAGACTGTTAAAATAGAAAAGTGAGAATGAAAGAAAGAGTGGTGAACATGGGAGACCTGTATATTTTTGGTGTAACATTTATGTATTCTAAAGATTTTTAAAAATAAAAAAATAATTATGAAACATTTTAACTATGGAAATCATAGTTGTAGGAAAAAAACAATATTAAAACTCTAAGATTTTATTGTTATTAATTTTAAGGTTATTGTTATTTATTGTCATTAGCAATAACTCCTTTTATTGACAAAATCTCAAAATATTTGATAATCTACCAGATTTGTATTTTAGGGGAAAAATCCCAGAAACTGAAAGTTATTATTATTGCTAAACATTTAAGGTACATGCATTTGGTTAGTTTGAATGTGGAATGAACAGCCTCCATTTTCCACATGGGGATATAAATATATATGCTTATAAAATAAACTTGTTTATGAAAAAAAAAAGAAAGAGACATCAGTAATATTCTCCCTAGTATTCCAGAATGCATTACTCTTGTGTGTAAGACTTTTACATTTTATTCATTTTAGTTAAAATTTACATGCAATAGAATTCACACATTTTAACTGAGTGTTAACAGATGCATACATCTATGTAAGCCAATCCCCTATAAAGTTATCAAATATTAACCCATTAATCTTTACAATGTTCCCTCATGTCCCCTCCCAGTAAATGTCCACCTCTAGACAAACAATGACACTTTCTAATAGTTCACAACAATGGATGAATTATACCTGTTCTGGAACTTCATATTTACAGAATCATACCATATGTACTCCTTTGGGTAAGGCTTATTTACTCAACATAAGGATTTTGACTATTTCAGGAATCCACTCTTATTTCTGACTGGTATTCAATTTTAAGACATACCAGAGATTGTCTATCCATTTGTCTTTTCATGAAAATTTAGATTTTAACTTTGAACTCATTATGAAAAATGTTCTGTGATAGTTCTTGTACACATCTTTACATCATATTGGTGAAAATCTCATAGCATTTGGAGACAAATACTTCCCATTAGTTATGGAGAGTTTAAGTGCCAGAGTGGGAAATATTTCTATGGCCACACAAGTCTCAGTAGGAACATCTCTAAAATCAGTGATTTGTGCCACTGATATTCTCCTAACCCTGGGTATGGTTTAGTGTAAACAAGAAAGGATGGAATATCTTACCCCATGTCCTCAAGTTCACCATATTATTTTTCCAGCAGAAATTAGTGCCTACATTTCCTTAAGGTGGATAAAGAGAATTGAGTCTCCTATTTTACCTTGACTCTGGGTTTAGGCTATATACATGTGTGATGGTTTCGCTAATGTGTCAACTCAGCAAGGAAATTGTGTCCAGGTGTTTGTTCCAGCAAGCACTGGGCTAATTGTAATACAAAAGCATTTATGGACTTCAATCACCAGTGAGTTTACTGTGTGTATGGTTGATTACATGTGCATCAATCAGGGAGATTGCATCATCAGTGGGTGAAACTTTTATCCAATCAGTTGAAAGCCTTAAAAGGGGAAGTGATTTCAACATTCAGAGAGAATTTCCCAGCTCATAATTATGCAGCCAACTTCTCTCAGAAACTCATCAAGGACCTTTCATCAGATGTTCTTCGGAGCCCCTGGTTTGCAGCCTGCCTGCAGAACCTGGACTTGTGCATCCCCACAGTCGTATGAGTGACTCTTAAAATCTCATATTATTGATATTTATCTCCTATTGATTCTGTTTCTCAAGAGAACCTGGACTAATACAATAGGCATGAGGAGAAACAGATCAAATTGTTGACTCTCTGTGTGGACATCTATACAGCCCTTTCTTCAGAGCCTCATTTCCCCATGTGTTAATAAAAAGGATCATCTCCATTTTTCTGAAGTTCATTATGAGACTGAGAGTTTTGGGGCAGGCACTGTACCCAGAGATTGAGTGTTTTGTTGTTTAAAGTGAAGTTTGGACATCTGCTCCCCTTTGTTATCTCCAGCCACAAATGTAGAATCTGGAAGTGAATGAGTACTACTTCCATTCCTTACTAAATATTATACATACATCCATCATCTTCACCATATCACACATTTCATTTCCCACTAACCTACACTTCGTGGTCCACGTCCATAAGTCTACTTATCTTATTTTGTTCATATCAGTGAGACCAGACAATATTCGTCCTTTTGTGTCTGGCTTATTTCACTCAGCATAATATCCTCAAGGTTCTTCCATGTTCTCTGTGCTTCCCCAATTGACTTATTCTTACACCTGAGTAATATTTAATCATATGAACATTCCACATCTTGTTTACCCATTAATCGGTTGATGGACACCTAAGTTGTTTCCCTCTTTTAGCAATTGTGAATAATGCTGCTATGAATATCAGTGTGCAAATATCTGTTCATGCCCTTGCTTTCAGTTCTTTTGAATAGATTCCTAATAATGGGGATGCTGGATCATATGGAGTTTTTTTATTTACTTTCCAGAAGAATTGCCAGATCATCTTCCACAGTGGATGTTCCATTTTACAGTATCAACAACAGTGAAGAAGCATTCCTATTTTTCCACAGCCTTTCCAGCATTTAAAGTTTTCTGTTTTTAAAATAATGGTCATTCAGTATGCTGTGAGATGATATTTCTTTGTATTTTTTCTTTATTTTTAAGGGAGCTTTAGATTACATAAATGTTACATAAAAAATATAGGGGATCCCCATATGCCCCACCCCCTCCCTCTCCCATACTTTCCCCATTAACAACACCTTTAATTATTGAGGTATATTTGTTACAATTGGTGAACACATATTGAAGCATTGCTGCTAAGCATAGGCTTTAGTTTATATTATGGTTTACACTTTGCACCACACAATTTTATAGGTTTTGGCAAAATGTAAAATGGTTTGTATCCATTGTTGCAATATCACACAAAATAATTCTTATGTTCCAGAAATGGCCAATGCTGCACTATTTTTCCCTCTTCCACCCCCAAACCTCTGGTGACCATTGTCTTTATATCAATCTTACACATTCTTCAATTACTTGAATAATAATAAGCATACTTTAGTCTATAGTTGCAATTCCCGTTATGTTTGTTCATTCCTCAATCTTGATTTTAGGATGGTCATGACCACTCTGCTTTTGTTTGAAAGGGTGCTTAGATACCATGGGGAGATAGATGGAGTTGTCTGGCTTGTAATTTTAGACATTCTTTGTTTTGGGTGATAAGCATTGTCTATCATCATCCTTTTGTTAGTTGTTCTGGTTTAGTCCAATGAATCAGAGAGTAGGTATTGAAACTCTGCTGAGATTCAGGGCTCAACTGGCATATGAAGAGCCAGAAGATTTAATTCTTTGAGATATATATTTAATGCATATAGTCTTAATTATAGGTTCAAATAAAAGGGGCAGAAGAACCATTTGTAGGAAATATATAAATGATTATAAGTCTAATATATTGTGGAGATAGGTTATCATATATTCCAAGTTATATTCCAAGGTGCCATTTTCTAGAGTTGTCTGCCCTGCCTATAGTTTCTTGATGTCTCTAAAGCCCTCAGGAGCACCCCTGCTTGAGGCACTGTTTACTGTGGCACTGTTAAATGTGGCAGTCAGTGTGATTCTCCTGAGATATGCATACACATAACCTCTGGAATGATCTCCCAACTCACTTTGAAAGCTCTTCGCCAAAAAAATTTATTTGTATTTAATCTTTCCAATTTTTAGTCTAGGTCCTTTTCCAAATGCATTGCTAGATGGCACTTGGTAATTCTCTCTCTCTCTTTCTCTCTCTCTCTCTTTAAATTTAATCAATTTATTCAGTTCTATATTAACTTAATTTTAAAAAGCATTCAATTCCTATTATGTGTTAAGTTAGTGTTTCATAAAGATGAATAATGTGCTTACTTATTTTGGAGAAGAAAAAATTCTCATAGAAACTGAAGAACAGTTAACAGTTTGAAAAATTACCACTTTACTTAAACATCTGTGAAATTGTTACTTACACAGTGAGATTTGAGGTCATTCACTCTTTTTTTTGTGTGTGTGTGGGTAAAAATCAAATTCTTCACAATACAAACCAATATTTGTAGAATGATATATAGATATATATGTATATATGTGCATTTGCTTACATAAATGTTTTTTTTTTCATATATATTTTAAAACATGCTTAGATTACATAAATGTTACACAAAAGTTAAAGGGATTCCCATGATCTCCATCTGCCATATCTCCCATAACATCTCACATACACACCTTTCATTAGTGTGGCACATCACCTGCAATGGATATATACATCCTGGGGCTTTGCCACTAACACAGACCACAGTTCACATCGTAGACCACACTCTCTCCCACAGAGTTCTGCATGGTATATGCTGATGTAAAATGACCTATATCTGTTGCCACAACGTCACTCAGGACAACCCCCAAGTCCTGAAAAAGCCCCTATATTACAACTGCCCTTCCCCTCCCCACCCTGAAAGTGTCTAGTGGCCACTGGCTCCACCTCACTGTTGTAATTTATTCCTTTGCTTGAATCACACTATGTCTACAACAGAATACCATTAAGTTCACTCTAGTCCATACCTCTTTCCCCAGTCCTGAGGGAAATGTAATGGTGATGTCCACTCCACCTCCAAATGAGAGTGGGCTTATATCCCATGGATATGGTGGATGGGATTATCCTGCCTTCAGCTGCAGGCTCTCTTCATTCCCCAAGATAGCCATTGTCCATCATTGTCTCCTCACCAGGTGACTTGGCTGAGTCCATTGCACTGTAGATTAGGAGTTGCAGCTCGAATGAGATTCCAGGCACAGCTGGCACATAGGCAGGCCAGAGGCTCCAGTCTCTGGAAGTACACCTACAAACTCTAGCATCACATATAGGTTTGAATAGAAGAGGTAGATGGACCATGTGCAGGGAGGACTTATTTGTGTCCAACTCTGTCACTCTCAGGAGCACAGATTCCAAAGTAGAGCCCACTGATAAGGTGTCAATCTCTGGAGCTATCCCCCCTTATATAGGACCTGGGTGTCTCCAGATTCCTCAGGAGCACCTCTGTGTGGGGTGATATCCACTTTGCTGTTCTATGAGATCCTACTGAGGTGTGTAAGTATTACCTCTAAGATGACCTCCCAACACTCTTTGAAGTCGCTTAGCCACATGAACTCATTTGTCTTTACCTTTTCCCCCTTTCATTCAAGGTTTTTTTTCCAGTCGTGTTTCCAGGTGGCACATGGTATTAATCCCTCTTTGCCAGGAAGGCTTATCCCCGGAAGTCATGTCCCACGTTGGGGGGAAGGTAATGCATTTATATGCTGAGTTTGGCTTAGAGAGAGGCCACATTTGAGCAACAAGGAGGCTCTCAAGTGGTAACCCTTAGGCACCCCATAACAGTAGGCCAAGATTCAATTACAAGAGCAAAGACTCATAAGGCTAGTCATCAATAACAAGAACCCAACAGTGGGCCATGCTCTTTTGCCAGACACTGCCCCTGCACTCAGGGGACTGTTACTTCTCCCTTGGAGAATGTGGCAGAGCTCTCCAGGCTGGGAATTCAATATTGCCTCAATTATTGAGTGATTGTCTACCCACCATGACCATGCCCCATCCCTCAATCATTTGAACAGTTTTATATATCTTTCATGTGGTAATAATCTCTTGGTTACAGGGTTTTCATCTCTGGATGTCATGTCCCACACTGATGGGAAAGTAGTGAATTTATATGCTGTCTTTGACTTAGAGAAAGGCCACATTGAGCAACTATGAGGCTTTAAGGAAGTAATTTAGATAATATGTATTACTAAGCTATGTTTCAAATTCACAAGAAGAAAGTTCATAAGTACACACATCAGTATCAAGGGCCTGGCATATTGATCTATCCTCTTTCACTAGGCACTGTCGATGTACTCTAAAGATTCTTGCCACTCTATTAGAATATGTAGCAGGACTTCCTAGGATGGAAATTCAATATTACTTTGGTTATTCTGTGGGTCCCTACCATGGAGACATCACCCCAGTAGCACATGAATACATTCATATTCCATTGATGTAAGCCTGAGGTTCACCCATCCACAGATCCCCCTACCACTGACATACGAGACCAGTAATCCTCCCCTGCCACAGTTGCAACATTTATGCAATCAAAAACTTCTCCCAAAACAAAACCAAAAAATAATAAAATAAAAAATAAGTTTAATTAATTTCATTTTGCATTGTGCCTTTCTTTAAATTAAGATCTGTTACCTTTTATGTATATTGACAATTTCTTCTGTGTGTTCTCCCAGTGTCTTATTTTTTTTTTCCTTTATTTTCCAAGAAGTTTTAGGTTACAGAAAAGTCACATAGAAAATATAGGGGATTCCCATACACCCCTCCTCTACATTCTCCACATCCTCATATACCAAAAACTTCCTATGTTAATATGGTATACTTGTTCTAATTGGTGAACAAATATCAAAGCATTGCTACTAACCATGTGAATGGTTTACTTTATGGTTTATATTTTACACTGTACACTTACAAGTTCTGACAAAATGTATGATGGTCTGTATCTGTCAATATAATATCATGGGTAATGATTCTAATTCCATCAAAATGCCTTATATTTCACCCATTCTTCCTGCCACCTACCTTCAGAACCTGTGGCAACCACTAATTTTCAATTTTGGAGAAATAAAGTTCATAATTACATGCATTAATATTGAGGGTGTGACATATTGAACTGCTTTCTTTTATTTTGCACTGCCTATATCCTCAAGAGATTCTTGTCCCTCTTTTTGAGAATACAGCAGGACTCCCCAGGACAAGAGTTTAATGTTTTCTTGTTTATTGTGTGTGTCTCCACCCACTGAGATGACACCATATGAAAAGATGAACACATTCATATTCCATAGAAGTATGCCCTAGGTGCACATTATACCACATATACTCCATCACTGTTGCATTGCACTAGTGATCCTTCCAGTGATCCTTCCTTGCCGTATTGGCCAAAAGAACATCCTCACCATTGTAGTCTCAAGCACTGACAGAGAAATCCCCAGAGTTCACCTGTTTCTCCCTCCACCCCTCCCCCTCTTCCTTGGACAGACCAAGCCAAACCACTACCCTCCTCATCCTCACAATCCAGCTCCACCAAACTCACTTACATCCCTGCACCACTATCACAGCCACCCACTATCAAACCACTTCCTTCCAACTTATTATGGCTTTTGTCTATATTGAGCATTGGCTTCCCACATTCTATCCCCTTTCTGTCTCTTGATTACTTATTTTCCAGACTCTACCTCTGTGAGTCTGCTCAATATGCTTAGGTCATATCAGTGAGGTTGTTCAATATTTGCCCTTTAGTGAAAGGGTTACTTCACTCTACATAAGGTCTTCAAGATTCATCCATGTTGTCACATGTTTCAATACTTCTTTTCTTCTTACAACTGAGTAATATTCTATTTTGTGTATATGCCACATTTTGCTTATCTGTTCATCTATTAATGCACATCTGGGTTGCTTCCAACTTTCAGAAAGAGTGAATAATGCCACTATGAGCATTGGAGTGCAAACAATCTGTTCATATCCCTGTTTTCAATTCTTCTGGGTATATACTCAGCTATAGGATTCCTGGATCATATGGCAAGTCTATAGCTATCTTCTTGAGGAACTGCCAAACCATCCTCCGCAATGGCTTCACGATTTTACATTCCCATTAGCAGTGAATGAGTGTACCCTTAGCTCCATAGCCTCTCCAACACTTGTAGTTCTGTTTTTAGTAACCATCAGTCTAATTGGTATTATATATCTTGGCATCGTTTTGATTTTCAATTCCCTAATAGTTAATGATGTTGAGCACCTTAACATGTGCTATTTAGCCATTTGTCTGTCCTCTTTGGAAAAAAGTCTATTTAAATCTCTTACCCATTTTAAAAATGGGTTGTGTGTCATTTTATTTTTGAGATGTAGGATTTCTTTTTCTATGCTGGATATTAGGCTTGTATTTTCACTTTCTTGAAAAACTCCTTTGAAGTGCAAAAGTTTTAAATTTTGCAGAAGTCCCATTTATTTATTTTTCCTTTCATTCTGCACTTTGGATGTAAAGTTTATGCAAACTTTTCCTAATACAAGATCTTGTAGATCTTTCCCTACTTCATTTTCTAGGAGTTTTAAAGTCTTAACCCTTATATTTAAGTCTTTGATTGATCTTGAGTTAATTTTTATATAGGGCATTGGGTGTTGATCCTCTCTCATCTTTTTGGCATGGATATCCAGTTCTGCCAGCACCACTTCTTGAAGAGGCCATTCAGTCCCATTTGAGAGGACTTGGTGGCTTTGTCAAATATCAGTTTACTGTATATGTGAGGTTCAATATCAGAACTCTCAATTCAGTTCCATTGGTCAGTATATTTACACTTGTGCCAATACCATGCCGTTTTTACCTCTTTAGCTTTGTAGTATGCTTTAAGAGTCAGGTAGTGTGATTCCTCCAATTTCATTTTTTTTTTTCAATATGTTTTTGGCTTTTCTAGTCCCCTTGCCCTTCCAAATAAATTTCATAATTAGCTTTTCCAAATAGGTAAAAAAAAAAAATGCTGTTGTAATTTTTATTGGGATTTCATTAAATCTGTAATTCAATTTAGGTAAGACAGACATCTTAACGATGGTTAGTCTTCTAATCCATGAAAATGAAATATTCTTCTATTTATTTAGGTCATCATTGATTTCCTTCATCAATGTTGTGAAATTTTCTATGTACAAGTCCTTTACATCTCTAGTAAAGCTTCTTCCTAGATATTTCTTCCTTTAGTTGTTATTGGAAATTGATTTTTTTTTCAATTTCCTCCTCATATTGCTGATTATTAGTGTATGGAAATGCTACTGATTTTTCCATGGTGATCTTATATGCTGCCACTTTTCTTAACTCATTTATCAACTCTAGAAGCTTTGTTGTAGTTTTTCAGGGCTTTTCTACTTATAAGATAATGTTATCTTCAAATAGTGAATATTTTTCTTCTTTTCTAATTTGGATGACATTTCTTTTTCTTGTATAAGTGCCTGAGTAAGTACTTCTAACACAGTGTTAAATAAGAATGATGACAGTGGGCATCCTTGTCTTTTTCCAAATCTTAGAGGGAAAGTCTTTAGAATTTCACCATTGATTATGGTGTTAGTTGTGAGTTTTTCATATATACCTTTTATCATGTTGAAGAAGTTTATTCCTATTCCTATTTTTTGAAGTGTTTTTATCAAGAAATGATGCTGTATTATGCAAAATGCTTTTTCTGCTTCAATAGAAATCATACTTGCTTTTTTCTTTTGATCCGTTAATGTGGTGTATTATATTGATTGATTTCCTTACATTGAACCATCCTGTAAAACAGGGATAAAAGCCACTTATTCATGGTGTATAACTCATTTGATGTGCTGTTGAATATGATTAGCATGTATTTTGTTGTGGATTTTAGCATCTAAATTCGTTAGAGTGTTTGGTCTGTAGTTTTCTTTTCTTGTGGTACCTTTATGTGGCATTGGTTTTAGAGTGATATTTCTATCATAGAATTAGTTAATAATGTTCCCTCCACTTCTATTTTTTGGAAATGTTTATGCAGATTTAGTATTAGGTCTTTCTGGAATGAATTTACCCATTAAACCATCTGGTGCTGGGCTTTTCTTGGATGGGAAATTTTTTATGATAAATTAAATTTCCTTACTTGTGATTGTTCAGTTTAGTTCAATAATTTCTTCTTTCATCAATGTAAGTTGCTTGTTTCTAGAAAATTGTCCATTTCATCTACGTTATCAATCTTGTTGACATATAGTATTTCAAAGTATCCTCTTATGATACTCTTTATTTCTGAGATAAATACAAAATGACTCTCATTTTGTATTATATTTATTTGTATCTTCTCTTTAATTTCTTTGTTAGTTTGGATAAGAGTATGTCATTTCTATCAATCTTCTCAATGAACCAGTTTTGATTTTGATAAATTTTTCCAGTGTTATTTTTTGTTATTATTTCTCAATTTCATTTAGTTTTGCTCTAATCTTTGTTGTTTCCTTCTTTCTGCTTGTTTTGGGATTAGTTTGTTATTCTTTTTCTATTTCCTCCATGTTTGCAGTTATGTCTTTGATTTTAGCTATTTCTTCTTTTTTTTTTTAACTTAAAATTATTTATTTTAAAATTCAGATACAGTATTGCTCAGTTCTTTTTGGTGTACAGTTTTATGCATTTCACACATTTCGTTTGTGTGTATGTGTGCTTTCACCTTTTCTATTCATTTCCAAACATTTACAAGTAACTTTTTGACTAGTTCTTCACAGATTAAACCTCAGCTTTCCATTCTCTAACCTAATTCTAGTTCCTGGTGGCTTGTATTTTAGTGATTAACTCCATGGGTTTGCCCAATTTATCCAGTTCATAATAGTGAAATCATACAATATTTACCTTTTGTGTCTGTCCTCCTTCACGAAACATAATCTCCCCCATGTTCACCCAAATTGTCATATGTTTCATGACTTCATTTCTTCTTACAGCTGAAAAATATTCCATTGTGTGTGTACAACAATTTGTTTAACCATTTGTCAGTTAATGGACAACTGGGTTGTTTCCATCTTTTGACATTTATGAATAATGGTACTATGAACATCAGTGTGCATATGTCTGTTTGTTTCCATGTTCTCTTTAATATAGGCATTTCTGGCTATAAATTTCCCTTTCTGCACTTCTTTTGCTGCATTGCATAGGTTTAGATATGTTGCGCTCTCATTTTTATTCACTTAATAGTTGTTAATTGTTTCTTTTGCAATTTCCTTCTTAACCCACTGATTGTTTAATAATACAACACAATGAAGTAGTGTTCATATTTCTCCACATCCTCTCCAGAACTTGAAGATTTTGCTCAATATTGTCCATTCTTTATGGTATGAGGTGACAACTCATTTTGTTTTCATCTGCAATTTTTGAATAGCTAGTGATGTTGAACATCTTTTCTTATGTCTTTTGGCAAATTGTATTACCACATCAGAAAAAGATCTGCTCAACTCTTTTGACCATAATTTAAAGGGGTTGCCTGTCATCTTTTCATTAAGTTTTGAAATCTCTTTAGGTAACACAGAGATTGGTCCGTTAACATATATATGGTTTCCAAAGATTTTTTCCCATTTAGAAGGCTGCCTTTTTACTTTCTTATCAAAGTCTTTTGAAGAATAAAAGTGTTTAATTTTGAGGCAGTCCCACTTATATATTTTTTCCTTCTGTTGCTTGTGATTTAGGTGTAAATTCCAATAAACCAACCCCAAGCACAAGATCTTGAAGATATTTCCCTATATTTTTTTCTAAGAGTTTTATGGTTCTACTTTTTATATTTATTTCCTTAATCCATTTTGAATTAATTTTTATATAAGTTGTGAGAGAAGTGTCCTCTTTCTTTCTTTTACATATGGATATCCTGTTTTCCCAGCACCATTTGTTGAATAGGCTATTCTAACCCAGTTGTGTGGTTTTGACAGACTTGTCAAAAATAACTTGATCATAGATGTGAAGGACTATTTCAATTCAATTCCCTTGGACAATCTGTTTATCTTTATGCCAGTATCATACTTTTTTAAAAAACCAATGTAGCTAGATAATTTTCATTATTTTTTATTTATTTTTTTAATGTTTTTTATTTTTTCAAAGATGCTTAGATTACAGAATTGTTCCACAAAAATTGTACAGATTCCCATATACCCCACCTCTGAGACCTCCAAAAACCTCCCACATACACATCCTTCATTTGTGTGGTCAATCACCTGCAATAGATATACACATCTTGGGGCTTTGTCACTAAGCATGGACCAAAGTTCACATTGTAGATCACACTCTCTCACACACAGTTCTGCATTTGATATGATGATATAAAATATTCTATATCTGTCATTGCAATGTCACTAAGGATAATTCCCAAGTCCTGAAAAGGCCCCTGTATTACAACTGCTTTTCCTTCTACCTGCCCCCAAAACATCCAGTGGCAACTGGCTCCTTATTAATGTTGCAATTACTTCCATTGCTTGAATCACAACATGTCTATAACAGAATATCAGTAAGTCCACTCAAGTCCATAGCTCTTCCCCCAATCCTGAAGAGTCTGAGATGGTGATGTCAACTCCACCTCCAAGTGAGAGAGGGCTTATATCCCATAGAAAAGATGGATGGGATTATCCTCCATGCAGCTGCAGACTCTCTCCATGAATGCTGCCCATCATCATTCCCCACTAGGTGTCCAGGGTGAGTCCATTGAGCTGTAGAGTATGAGATGCAACTCCACCAAGATTCTGGGCCCAGCTGGCACATGGACAGCCCAAAGACTCCAGTCTCTGGAAGTACACCTACAAACTCTGGCACCACTTATAGGTTTGAATAGAAGAGACAGATGGACCATGTTCAGGGAAGACATATTTGGGTCCAACTTTGTCACTCTCAAGATCAGTGATTCCAAAGTAGGGCCCACTGATAAGGCACCAAACTCTGGGGCTATCTGCCCTGATATAGAACCTGGGTCTCCAGAGCCATCAGGAGCCCTCTGTTTGGGGTGATATCCACATTGGAAATCTATGAGGTCCTATTGAGATGTGCATAAGAGTTACCTCTGGGAAGACCTCCCAACTTACTTTGAAGTTTCTTAGCCATATGAACTCATTTGTCTTTACCTTTCCCCCCTTTTATTCAAGGTCTTTTTTCCAGTCATATTGCCCACTGGCACTTGTTAGTAATCCCTCATTTCCAGGGAGGCTTATCCCCAGATGTCATGTCCCACTGGAAAGAATAAAATGCATTTATATGCTGAGTTTGGCTTAGAGAAAGGAACATTTGAGCAACAAGGAGGCTCTCAAGGGGCAACCGTTAGGCACTCCATAACAATAGGCTAAGTTTCAATTTCAAGACAAAACTCATAAGGCTAATCATAAATATCAAGAACCTATCAGTGGATCATCCTCCTTTGCCAGACACTGCCCCTGCACTTGGGGGACTGCTGCTACTCCCTTGGAGAATATGTCAGAGTTCTCCAGGATGGGAATTCAGTATTCTCTCATTTATAAGTGGATCTCCACCCACTGTGACCATGCCCAGTGGGCATTTGAACAATTCTATATACATTTAATGTATGTTCAGATGAACTTCCTCCCATGCAACCCCCATTCCTGACAGCCCCACCAACGATTCTCTCCCATCCCAGTTATAACACTTTCATGATCCAAAGCTTCTTTAAAGATGAAGCCAATACAATAGCCAAAGATAGTTAATAGGAAAATGAAATAATAATGATGTTTAAATATAAGAGATAAAATACATGAAAATTAAAAAAAAAACACTAAATATAAAATAAAATTAAGGGATTGGGTTATTCAAAATGTGAGAAAAAATTTAAAAATATATTTAACAAAATTTTTTGACATTTTGCCTTTTATCACTGCAATGCTCCCCCAACCAACACCCTAAAGTAGTGACACTTACTTGTCATATTGCCATAAGAGCATTCCCATCTCTGTACTTTCAACCTCATAGCCACAAATCCCAAGTATTCACCTGGTCCCTCTCCCATCTCTCCCATCAGTACCCTGGGTATCCTAACCCACCTTCCACTATCTACCCACCTGTCAACCCTGCATCACCCCATCTAATACATCACTACCTTCCTGTCCTATCCCTTCAATACACAACTACACTCTATCACTTTACCATAGATTATGTCCATATGAGTGATGGCTCACAACTTTCGCTTCTTTCTCTTTCTTGTACACCTATCTTTTAGACAATAGTTCTTAGCTCAATTTCCTTAATTCATATCAGTGAGTTTATGTACTGTTCATCCTTCAATGCTTGACTTGTTTCACTCAACATAAAGTCTTCCAGATTCATCCATCTTATCCCGTATGTTAGCACTTTATTCCTTCTTACAGCCGAGTAATATTCCATTGTATGTATGTACCAAATTTTGTTTATCCATTGATCTGTTGATGGGCACCTGGGTTGATTCCAACTTTTGGCAATAGTGAACAATGCCATTATGAACATTGTTGTGCAAATATCTGCGTGTGTCTTTGCTTTCAGTCTTTTAGGGTATACACCCAGAAGTTGAAAAACTGGATCATATGGAAGATCTATAGTTAGTTTTTTGAGGAAACGCCAGACTATCCTTCAGAGTGGCTGGACCATTCCACAATACCACCAGCAGTGGATGAGGGTTCCCATTCCTCCACATCCTCTCCAACACTTTCAGTCTGCTGTTTTATTAATAGCTGCTATTCTAATGGGTATAAATGGTATCTCAATGTAGTTTTGATTTGCCTTTCTTCAATAGCTAGAGATGTTGAGCATTTTTTCCTGTGCTTTTTTAGCCATTTGTATTTCTTCTTGGAGAAGTGTCTATTCAGGTCACTTGCCCATTTTTGAAATGAGTTGTTAGTCTGTTTATTCTCTATTTGTAGGATTTCTTTATATAGGCAGGATTTTAGGCTCTGATCAGATATATGATTGACAAATATTTTCTCCCATTGGGTAGGCAGCCTTTTTGTTTTCTTGATAACATCCTTTGAGGTGCAAAAGTTTTTAATTTTGAGGAGATCCCATTTATCTATTTTTTTCTTTTACTGTTCATGCTTTGGGTGTGATGTTCAGGAAACCATTTTCTATTACAAGGTCCTGTAGATGCTTCCCTACATTACCTTCCAAGGTCTTTATGATCTTTGCTCTTATATTTAAATGTTTGTCCCATCTTGAGTTGATTTTCATATAAAGTATGAGATGGTGTTTTTCTCTCATTCTTTTGGATATGGATATCGAGTTCATCATGCATCAATTGTTAAAGAGGCCATTCTCTCCAACTTAGTGGGCTTGGTAACCTTGTCAAATAGCAGATGACTGTATATGCAAGGATTTATATAAGAACTCTCAATTCATTTCCATTGGTTTATGTGTCTATCCTTGTGCCAAAACTATGAGGTTTTCACCACTGTAGCTTTGTAGTATGTTTTAAAGTCAGGTTGTATGATACCTCCAGCTTCATTTTTCTTTTTCAATATGTCTTTGGCAATTCGGGGCCTCTTATTCTTTCAAATAAATTTTGTAGTTAGTTTTTCCAGTTCCTTAAAAATACAGTGTTGATTTTTATTATGATTGCTTTAAATCTGTAGATTAGTTTGGGTAGTATAGACATCTTGATAAGGTTTAGTCTTCCTATCCCCGGACAGGGAATATTCTTCCAATTATTTAATTCTTCTTTGATTTTCTTTAACGGTTTTGCATAGTTTTCTGTATATAAGTCCTTTACATCTTTAGTTAAATTTATTCCTAAGCATTTGGTTCTTTTAGTTACAATTGTAAACAGTATTTTTTTCTTGATTTCCTCCTCAGATTTCTCGATATTGTTGTACTGAAATGCTACTGATTTTTGAGCATTGATCTTATAGCCTGTGACATTACAGAACTCCTTTATAAAGTTTTAGATGATTTCTTGTAGATTTCTCAGGGCTTTTAACATATAGGATCATGTCATCTGCAAATAATGAAATTTTTACTTCTTCTTTTCCAATTTGGATGTCTTTTATATCTTTTTCTTGCCTCAGTGATTGAGCAAGTACTTCTGAGAAAATGTTAAATAGGAGGGGGTGATAGCAGGCACCCTTGTATTGTTCCCTATCTCAGAGGGAAGGCTTTTAGGATTTCAACATTGAAGATGATGTTAGCTGTTGTTTTATCATACATACCCTTTGTCCTGATCAGAAAGTATCCTTCTATTCCTATCATTGCAGGATTTTATCAGGAAAGGGTGCTGTATCTTGTCAAATGCTTTTTCTCCATTTATAGAGATGATCATGTGAATTTTTTCTTTCAATACGTTTATGTGGTGTATTACATTGATTGATTTTCTTATTTTGAACCATCCTTGCATACCTGGGATGAAACCCACTTGGTCATGGTGTATAATTCTTTTGATATGTTGATGAATGTGATTAGCAAGTATTTTGTTGAGGATTTTAGCATCTAGGTTCATTATAAAGATTGGTCTGTAATTTTCCTTTCTTGTGATATCTTTGTTTGGCTTTGGTATTAAAGTAATGCTGGCATCATAGAATGAGTTAGGCAATGTTCCTCATACTTCTGTGTTTTGGAAGAGCTTAAGCAGAATTGGCTTTAGCTCTTTCCAGAATATTTGGTAGAATTCACCTATGAAGCCATGTGATCCTGGGCTCATCTTATAGGGGTGGTTTTTAATGACTGAGTCTATCTCTATACTTATAATTGGACTGTTGAGTTCATCAACTTCTTCTTTCATCAATAAGCTGCTTATGAGTTTCTAGGAATTTCCTCTAAATTATCATTCTTGTTGGCATATAATTTTTTCAAAGTATTTTCTTATAACACTCTATATTTCAGTAGTAAAATCCCCTTCTTCATTACTTATTTTGTGTATTTGCATCTGCTCTCTCTTTTTCTTTGTTAGTCTGGCCAAGGGTTTGTCAATTTTATTGATCTTCTGGAAGAGTCAGCTTTTAGTTTTGTTTACTTTTTTAGTACTTTCTTATTTTTTACTTAATTTAGTTCTGTTCTAGTCTTTATTATTTCTTTCTTTCTACTTCCTTTGGGTTTAGTTTGTTGTTGTTTTTCCAGTTCCTCCAGGTATGCAGTTAGGTCTTCAATTTTAGCACTTTCTGCTTTTTTAATATATGCAGTTATGGCTATGAATTTCACTCTCTACAGCTTTTGCTGTATCCCATAGGTATTGATATGTTGTGTTTTCATTTTCATTTGATTTGATGTGGTTACTGATTTCTTTTGAGATTTCTTATTTGACTCACTGTTTGTCTAAGAGTGTGTTGTTTAGCTTCCATATCATTGTGCCTAATCTGATTCCCTGGCCCATAATGATTTCCAATTTCATTCCATTGTGGTCAGAGAAATTACTTTGTATAATCTAAATCTTTCTGAATTCATTGAGTGTTGTTCTGTGGCCTAGGATACGTTCTATCTTAGAGTGTGTTCCATGTGCACTCGAGAAGAATGTATATCCTGGTGTAATTGAGTGTAGTGTTCTGTGTATGTCTAGTAGGTCCATGTACTCTAATGCATTATTCAGAGTCTTTTTTTCTTTATTGATTCTCTGTTTAGATGATCTGTCTAATGGTCATAATGGTGTATTTAATGTCTCCAACTAAAATTGTAGAGGCATTTATTTTTCCATTAATTTTTTCCCATCTTTGCCTCATGTATTTTGAGGTGCCTTGATTAGGTGCATAAATATTTATGATTGTTCATTCTTCCTGAAAGATTACCCCATTTACTAACATATAGTGTCCAACTTTGTCTCTTACAATAGTTTTGCATTTAAAGTCTATTTTGTCTGATATTAAGATAGCTACTCCAGCCCTTTTTTGGTTATTGTTTGCTTGTAAAATTCTTTTCCAACCATTCACTTTCAGCTTCCTTGAATCCCTGGGTCTAAGGGGGGTTTGTTTTAGACAATCCATAGATGGGTCATATTTCCTTATCCATTCTGCCAATCTGTGTCTCTTGTCTGGTGAGTTTAATCCATTAACATTCAGTGTTAATACTCTCTATGAATTTCTTACATGAGCCATATTTTCTTTGGGTTTACATATGTTATATGTTGTTTTTATTTCTCTTTTTATCTTTTTAGTTGTTCTTACACTCTCCTCCAATTCTCTCTCCTGTTTTTCCCTTACAATGTGTAGAACTTCCTTTAGTATTTCTTGAAGTGCAGGTTTCTTATTGGCATATTCTCTTAATTTCTGTTTATTTGTGAATATTTTGAACTCTCCAACATTTTTGAATGCCAGTTTTGCTGGAGAGAGAATTTGTGGATGGAAGTTTTTTTCTTTTAGTACCTTGACTACATCATACCACTGTCTTCTTGCCTCCATGGTTTCAGATGAGAAATCAGCTTTTAATCTTATTGTCCTTCCCTTGTATGTGATGGTCTGTTTTCTCTTGTTGCCTTGAGCATTTTCTCTTTGTTGTGAACATTTGACAGTTTGACAAGTATATGTCTTGGAGTAGGCCTGTTAGGATTTATACTGTTTGGAGTGTGCTGTGCTTCCTGGACATGTACATCCATCTCCCTCAATAGGGTGGGGAATTTTTCAGCCATTATTTCCTTCAACACCCCTTCTGTTCCCTTTCGCTTATCTTTTTCTGGGATGCCTATAATGCATATGTTTGTGCATTTTCTGTTGTCATTTAAATCCCTAAGTCTCTTCTGGATTTTTTTCTCTCTTTTTATCTATCTGATCTACTATCTGTTTGATTTCAGATATACTGTCTTCCACATCACTAATTCTTCCTTCTGCCTGTTAAATCTACTGTTATGTGAATCCAGTGTCATTTTTCCTTCTTAGATTGTGCCATTCATCATCATCATATCTGTTATCTTTCTAAATATGTTTACAATTTCTTCAGTATGTTCTCCCTGTGTCTTAATATCCTTAACCTGTTCTTTCACTTCATTAAATTGGTCCATGATATTTGTTTAGGCAGCTTTGATTAGTTGTTCGATGTTCTGTATCTCTTCCTCATTTTTAGTTTGTTAATTGGAATGGTCCATGTCTTCCTGTTTCCCAGAATGGTTTGCAATTTTTTTGCCCTCTGATCATCATTTTATCTTGATGGATCTATTCAGTTGATTAGTTTCCCTCTCTGCTTTAGAGTTTTATTTACCTGATGGTTCTGTGTGTGTTAAGTTTTCTCTTTGACCCTTTATTCTTCTTGTTGTATTACCTTGCTTTTTTCTATGTTCACTTGAAAGAAAAAGATTAGGGCCAGAGGAATCAAAAGAGATAAGAAAGGGAAAAGGATAATATTATTATTGGTTGAAGTTAGAAGAAGGGCCATATTAGACTGAATAAAATGAATATATAACTCATGTAGTCAGTATAGAGTAAGAGGAGGAAAAAAGTGGATTACCTACAATGGAATGGGAAACCAAATAGAGAAAAATAGAGAGAATGATTTAAATGGCCAGAATGATGAGGAGAAAGGGAAAAAGTAAAACAAGGGCTGAAAGGAAAAGTTAATAAAAAGAAAAAAAAGAAAAGAAAACGCAATAGACAAGATAGAAATCGACACCCATGAAGTTGAGAACTAATGAAAAAAGTGGAATGTATGAACCCCAAAAGAAAGCAGAAGGTGGAAAGATGTAGGAAAGAAAAGAGATAGCACTGGTAGACAAAATCACTTTACAGAGAGGATGGAAAATCAAAGAAGAAGAAGCACAGCAAAGAAGAAACAATCTAATAGCACCTAATTTTAAAAAAAGGGGGGGGAAGAGGAAAGAAAAGCAAGAAACAAACAAACAAAGAAAAATCAAACAAACACACAAGCATGCAGTCAAACAAAACTAAGGAAGAACAGTGTTCCTTCTTGGGTCCTTGTGGAGCCTCTCAGCCTGCGTTCATTAATCAATTACCCTGCAGCCTTTTCTCTGTGGGTTTTGAGGCAGATTTTAGTGATTAAATTAAGTTAATAAAAAATTTTTGAAGAGAAAAGGGACCCAAAATAAGGCCTCTTCTAGAGCACCTCCTCTTTCGAGGGCACCCTACATAGGCACGCGGAAACTTATCAAACATTTCCCACTGTCTGAACCACCACAGGGTAGCTGAGACTGATTCTCAGTGCTCGACTATAAAATTGGCTGGCTCTGCCCCCTCCTAAGTCAAGCCTCTGTGTCCCCAGGCTTTTAGGTAAATAAGGCTTCCTCAGCAGATTTGCATCTCCCCTCAGCCTGGCATCACTTCTAGCTGGCTTGTTTGCTCCCCAAAAGCTGCAAGGGGGTCCAGGAAGACAAACCCACAGAAAAATCCCCTCTCATCCTTTGCCAGGACCCTCCCCCTCTCGGAGAGTGCTCCCTCCACCTGGTTGCCAGGGGGTGGGGCTTAGCAGTTTGCTTCCACTATTTCCAGCTGGGGGAAAAAACTCATGATTTTATATTAAGGAGTCCCCTTCGCTGTCCAGCTACCTCCAGATTGATGTCCCCAAAGTTCTCAATCCACAGTCTCCCAGAATAGACCACCAGGCAAGGATCTTGTCCCCAAACATCCATTCTCTGTGAGAGAATTGGTGAGTGCCCACCCAAACCAACGTCATCTTCCTTCTCAGATACTATTCTTTAAAGTATGGGAAGTATGAGTCCTCCAACGTTGTTCTTCTTTTCTAAGATATTTTTCATTATCAGGGCTCTTATGCTTCCAGATAAATTTATTAATTGGCTTTTCCAATTTTATACTAAAGATATTAAAACATTTATTTTAATTGTGTTAAATCTGTAGATCAGATTTGGTAGAATTGACATCTCCATGATAATGACCATGAACTTGGCATATACTTCTGTTTATTTAAAACTTAATTAGTTTCTTTTAGCAGTGTTTTATCGTTTTCTGAATACAGGTTCTTTATATCATTACTTAAATTTATTCCTTAATATTTGATTTTTTAAATCACTGCCATAAATGTTTAATATGGTCAAATGTAAATATGTGGTAATGGCTGGACTTCATTGTAATATATTATAATGAATGTAACTATCATTGTTGATGTATGGATGTGATTGTGGCTGAAAAGAAAAGTCTAGAAAGATCAATGTTAGTTGGAGGACAGCTGGAGGATAGTACTGGGAAAGTATAACAATGATTTTGGAAGTAGAGGAGGACTGTGGTTAATAATATAAATACAGGTATATTCTTCAACTACAGGGTGTTAAGAAGTTGGTGATGAATGTGGTAATATTACTAATGTAATTTATGGGCTATAGTTAAAACAACAATGTTTGCAAAAGCAAAGTTAATACTATATTAACTCTAAAGGTAAAAAAAAAAGTGTATTGGGCTTGTTGTGTGAGATGAGTATGATAATGCATTTTTTTCTCTTCATTTTTTTTTTCATTAATAAGGAGACCTTAATTACATCCTTTACCTAATCTTTGTTTGTCTATATATCTTTATGAACCCTAAAAGAATAACTGAAATAGCAGCTGGAACTTTTTAAGAGTAATGATTCCATAACCTGTTGACCTGCCTTTTTCTGTCCTATTATTTTTGTGAATTTGAAATAAAGTTGTTTTTAAAAAATAAAAAGAAGGAAGGAGAGGGATGGCCTTAGGTGAGGGTGCAGATTGGAGCTGCTTCTCAGATGACCATGGGTGGCCTCAGGAAACTGATTGTTCTGAGTTGGTGGCAGAAGTTTGATTCAGGAATGCATTGGGATAAAGGACATGCCTCTTATCTGACTCCAAGATCTTCCAAAACATATGAAAATTGACACATTTATATGACAGTAGATACCTACACCAAACAATCCAGGCCAAGAAAGTCTTATCCAAATGTGACCTTCACACTATTTATACAATAAAAAAAAAAAAAAAAGGATAATGAATATATTTTTTTTAATAATTATAAATTTTTAAAAAAAAAAAAAAAAAAAAAAAAAACAGAAACAGAAAATAGTAGGCCAAGTTCGACTTGCCAAGAAGGAACAGAAATAAATTTGATGACATGTTGGCTGCAGTTCTCCTAGTAAAAATCCACTGAACATACAGGAATCAACACTATTAAACAATTTTTTTTTCTATCAACAAAGAATGGGCACTTATACTGGTGGTTCCCTTACCTATGCTCTCCTAAGGGGCATGCCAGCAGCTGCAGAGTTGGTCTGCCTGAGTCTTTGGGCTTCTGGAATCCAACCGAGGTCACCAATCCAGGGTCCAGAACATCAGACCAGAGATTTTGACTGTGCCCGGATTTCTCCCTGATGGCAGTTGTAAACTAGCCATCTCTAATGTATGATTGCAAAAAATGAAGTAATAGACCATCTTTAGTAGCAATGCTTCAATATTTGTTCATCCATTGTAACAAATGTACAATACTAATGTAAGATGTTATTAATAGAGGAAAATATGAGAGGGGGAAGAGTGAGGTATATGGGAATCCCCTATATTTTAGATGTAACTTTTCTGTAATCTAAAGTTTCTTTAAAATAAAGTTTAAAAAATAATGTAGGGATTTAGGGTCTTGCATTGGTTCTCTTTGAGAACTATTCTCTCATTAGAGCACACTAGGGAAGGCACATATGTCACTAAAATGTAAATTCTGTGTGGATAATCATCATTGCCTGTTTTATTGTCTTGTGGTCTGTGCTCACAGGGGTGCATAACAGAAGAAGAATAAATACTTGTTGAAAGACTGAGTGAATCAAGTACCAACTTACAGACAATATTTTTCCTACTAATGAATTGCTGAAGTCATTCTACCAAAAATAATCCTTAATGGCATTCTATGCACAATATAACATGATTAGAAGCATGGACATGAAAAGGTTTGAAAGGATACTGTTCTTGTTCTAATGGAGCTTCTATTTATTGCATGACACAGAACACAAACAATGTCTGTATCAGGGAGATTACAGCAAGGACAGGCAGGAGATGTCCACAAAGACATGGGGGCTCAGGTTAGTGGTATTAAGTGTCTATCAGTCTGAGAAATGCAATTTCAGTAGGGGAAGAGGAGGAGGGATATTTCAAGGGAGGGGAAGTGCAAGACTAATGTCTTCCTCACTGATCCATCTTATCTTTGCTGAAGTCTGCATTATCCCTCCCTTCTCACTCACCACAGTCCTAGTGCCTCTCCCTCTCTTGGAGAACCCAATGGCTGGTCCTGGATGCCTCTCCTAAAGGCTGCTGGCCATATCCATGTATTAGATGTTTCTCTCCACCCAGACAACACCAATATCCCCTGCAAATGAGCCTTGACTGTGTGTTTCTGAATCCTGCACAAATGTTTGATTCAGTAACTGAGACTTTTACTGGGATAAAATCAGGATGGGATCAGAAGGAATGTAACCCAGGCAGTGACCGTGAGAAAGAAAATTCATATGAGGGAAAGTGAAATGGAACTTATTTAGGGACTAAATGAATCTTTGCTTATAGAAACTTATTGTAAGAGGACACAGAGGAGGGAATGATTTAAATCTAGTTTTCTTAAACAGGGAAAAAGAAGAGAAGATAAAAGCTAATTTCTGTGAGCTAAGGAGAGGCACTCTGAGCAAGAATTGTGGGGAGAAGATAGAAACAATGTCTGGAAGACAGGAATGCTGGGAACATGGTTTATGGAAAGCATTTGGCCAAGTTCAGGATGCCAAGGGTTACATGCCAGGTCATGGAGGGGCACTGAAAGAATATGATTGTGCAGGAGTAAGGCGCCCTTGAAAAGATGGGAACAGGCAGAGGCATAATGAAGTGTGTGCTTTTGGAGATGCCTAGTGAATCTGTTGATGTTTTTCTAATTTAATGATGGGGTGAGTGAGAGGCCTCATGCCTGAATTGATAAAGAAAAGTAAAAAACAAACAAACAAACCATGATCCTTATATAATATACTTAATATTGTTCTTAATAAGAGAACTGTTAATTGAAACTATACTGAAATCTAATTTCTCATCTTTCTGAGTGGCCAAATTTCAAAAGCATAAGGTGGTGGGGAAAGAAGCACACTCACAAATTGTTGGTGGAAATACAAAAATGTACAACACCCATGGGGGGAAATTAATGAAACTATATATGCATTTACATATTTTTTGAATACTTCAGTAAACATTTAGGAATTTATCCTGAAACCACACCTCAAACAATATCAAAATTCATGTGCATAAGATTATTTATAGCAACATATTTTTGACACCTAGCTATTGGAAAAAAATAATAAATGACTATACTTAGTTCATTGATCTTGGTACATCTGCAAAATGGAATACTATGCAACTGTGAAAAATAATGAAAGTGATCTGGGGAAAGGGTACAAAGAATTTTAGAATACATTTTTAATTTAAAAAGCAAAATACCAAGCATGGAATTTTTTGTGATGAAAACAGGGGAAATAAGGATATACCTAGATATGCATGTATGTATGAATATGCATTTGCTTGTTTCAAAAAGAAATGCAGGAATGATGAATGACAAATTAATAAATATATTTTTCCATCACTGTTGGGCTAATGGTATGGATAGCAAAGGTTTGGAAAGGAGAATTTTCTTTGTATACTCTGTAAAATAAAAATTTGCCATTATGTTAAGGCATATATTTTTGCTGAAGGGTTATCTGCTATCTCTATATAATTCTTCCTTTGGTGGTAAAACTTGTCCCTTTTCTATGGTAGCTTTTAAGATTTTACTCAGCCTTGATATCCTGCAGTTTCCCTATCCTGTGCTTTTAACAGGAGGGGTCCACCTGTTGCCACTTCTCGCTGAGCTTCCCTGCAAGGGAAGCTCCCTGAAAGTGACACAGGGTCTCCTGGAGCTGGAACTTTGGGCTCTGGACTGGCTTTACACCATCATAATGTGCATAAAAGTACCTGTCTGCTTGCAGGGAAAAAATCACACACAGAAGCCTCCCTCCCTTCTGCCTCAGTGTCTCCTGCCCCTCTTTCTCCTTCTTGCTCTTTCCTTTTCTCTGGCCTATCCTTCTTCAGAGACATCTGCTTAGACCATTCATCTTCCCACCCACCCAGATCTCTCTTCAGTGGAACCTGTGGCTGGGACCCAGGATCCAGCCTCCCTGAGCAGGAACAGAGAGAGCAGGGAAAGGACAGTGGCTGCCCTGAGAAGGACTGCTTTCCCTGTATGTGGATGGCTGCATGGTGACCTTGTCATATGGAAGGGCACCCAGGAAGGGGTCTTATGAGCTCATGTGAGGTCCCTGTATAGCCTGGGCAATGGGTCTGATGGACTTTGTGGGGAGAGAACACTTCCCACATGGAGCAGCTGGACAGAAGGGAGGGGGTTTTTTCATGCCCTACCTCTGGCTGCCTCCCCTCCATTTCCCCTTCATTTACATTCTCTTCATTTCTTCCTAATGGTGAAGAAAGTGCTGCAGCCCTAACCCCCCTCAGCAGAAACCCACAGCCTTTGGAAAATAAGTGCCCCTCCTCCCTTTCTCCCTGCAGTACACAACTTAGGAATATAATCGCATCCCCATCTTCCCCTTTCAACTAGAATTTACTTTAAGTAGATAATGACTCCTTTCCTCCCTAAGGCCCACTTTAAGAAGGTAAGTTAAACTCAAATTCCTGCTTTTCTAAACCCTGCCTGCCCACCTGCATAAGGTCCCTGTATAAACTCATGAAAGATAAAAACTCAGGGCTCAGATTTTGGAGACTGGATTCTCCTCTGGGCCCACATATAATAACATCTTATTTCCTTTGTCTCTCTGAGGGCATGCTTTGGTTTTTCATCATCTAAGTTTTTTCTGCCACAACATTTGGTGCATTGGCTGGGAAACCCAACCAAGCAGGCCCATTGTGCTTCCAGTTTGGGGCTGAAGAGTGTGGCCAATGGCAATCTCTGAACGAAAAAGGTAGGGACCACCTGACCTCTTAATGGGACTTCCTTCTGAGGAAATCTCCATGGGCCACTTCCTCAGCCTGACTCAGCAGGGAGAGGGACTGAACAGTCACAGAAGACTCTGGGTATGTAAGTCCCTGGGTGGCAAGTCCTCAGTCAGGCCCATCTCCAAATGGAAGGGAGACAGATCACCTCCCGAAGTCTCAGATATCAAGATCCCAGGTTACATCAGACCCTGCATGAGGGACTGCATAATCTCTAAATGATTGTGTGTGTGAATGAGTATGAGAGTCTTGCCTCTGTTATTCAAGTCTATGACTCTATAGCCTGTGCTATGGAGCCTGAGGGGGCCCTAACCTGTTTTCTGTGGCTACATCATATGGCATATTGGTCCACCCAAACTCTGCCCAGGTGCCTTAGCTAAGATGAGCTAAAGTTCTTGTGAGAGATGTGTATAGGTGAGCATCTGAGTGGCCTCAGAAGAGGAAACCCCTTACTTTGTCTGTCTTGCACCACCAACTCAGCGTGTGGACTTATCACTCTTAATCCCTGTGGGAGAGACTGTGCAACTTGTGAGTAATTGTGTGTGCAAGTGAGGATGACAGAGGCTTGCCTTTGTTATTCCAGTCTGTGACAACACGGACTGTGCTACGGCGCCTTAGTGGGCCCTAACCTGTTTTCCATGGCTATCTCATACAGTATAATGGTCCACCCAAACTCTGCCTGGGTGCCTTAGTTAATTTGAGCTGAAGTTCTCGTGAGAGACACAGACAGGTAGGCATATGAGTGGTATCAGAAGAGGCAACCCCTTCCTTTGTCTGATTTGCACCACCAACACAGGGTATGAGCTCATCACAGTCAAAACCCACTGTCTTAGACTGTATGCTTAAGAATTTTAAAATGGGCTTTCTGGAGATTATGGCATCTGGATGAACCCCTGCACCCTCCAAACCTTATGTGAATTAGATTGGCCCACTTTTAACATAGACTGCTCATCAGAAGGGACCCTAGATGTAGCCAAGGTCCATGCAGTGTGGCTGGTATTCTGCTTTTGGAAAAAAGGACAGAACAAGGTCTTAGTTGCACAAGGAATGGGGCCCCAGAAACCAGTCATTCATCAAGGATCCCCAGAAAAAGAACCATCACACACACCATATACTTCAGCTGCTCTAGCCTCCCCTCCCCATAGCCTGGGAGTGCAGGCAGATCTCCCAGAAACACCCCTCACCTTCAATCCCTCTGAGACCATTGGATTGGTGAGGATGGGACCATCCAACCCAGGAGGCCTATTTTGGACTACCAGCCCTTCACAACTGCAGACCTCTTAAACTGGAAGCAGCATACCCTTTCTTACTTAGAAGCTCTTATTCATCTCATGGAATCTCATAGAATCCATTTTCCAACACCATCATCCCACTTGTGATGATTGCTGCTAACTCTTCCTAACTTTGTTTAATACAGAGGAGACACGATGTGTCTACTGGATCAGGCCCCTATTGGCATCTTAAACTCCAAAGATTGGGCACGAGAGGTGGCACCAGAGGCCCAACCAAACTGGAACTTCAACACAGATCAGGGATGGGCTGCAGTCCAGCAATATCAGGAAGCTCCTTTGAGGAGTCCAAGAAGGGGCAAAACGACTCACAAACATGACAAAGACAACTTTAGTCACTAAAAAGCCTGAAGAATCTTCAGGAGATTTCTATGAACAACTTTGGGACACCTTCAGAATCTACACCCCTTTTGACCCTGAGGCTCCAGAAAATCAGAAAATGATGAATTCTGCCATTGTAATGCAAGCAGCATTGGACATTAAAAGAAAGCTCCAAAAATTAGAAGGGTTCATGGGAATAAACACCTCTCAACTCTTTAAGGTCACTAATAAAGTGTTTGTCAATTGAGATGAAGCCACTGAACAAGAGGCCAAGAAGAAAGTGAAACATCAAACCTACCTACTGGCAGCAGCCATGGAAAATCTTGACCCCACCAGATGAGTAGGGCTACCTTGAAAAGGGGGGACAAGCAACAAAAGGGTGCCCCTGGCCAAAGACCAGTATGCCTACTACAAAGAAAGTGGACACTGGAAAAATGAGTGCCCCCAAAAGAATCAACACATAGAGGGAACATCCCTAAAGGGAAATACAGACCTTAGCCCCAGGACCATCTGATCAGACTGGTGGTGCTCGACTCTGAATAGGGGTGACAGGGTTCACTGGAACATGGCCCCCATGAGCCCATGGTCAAATGACAAGTCAAGGGCCAGCCAATGGTTTTCATGGTAAACACTGGCACTGAATATACTGTGGTCACAACCCCCATCACCCCCTTTAGAGGAAAAACCAATAACATCATAGGAGTAACTGAAGACCAGTTAAGCCAACGGCTTTTTTGCCAGTTGAGAAATTGTCAGTTTGGTGTCCACAAAGTGACCCATGAATTTCTGTACCTGCCTGAATGTCCAGTTCCCCTACTTGGTAGGAACTTCTTAACCAAACTGGTAGTCCAGATTACCTTCAAACATGAGGGGGCCAGCAAGCTTAAGCCTTGGGACCTGCTTCACTCTCCTTGTCACAGTACCCTGAAGCAAGGAATGGAGATTTCATGTGGAAGAAAATTCAAGTCAGAATCCAGAAAAATTGCTGGAACTTTTCCCCCAGGTTTGGGCAGAAAGAAACCTACTGGGAATGGCACAGAATCATGTACCCATCATCATCAACCTGAAGTCTGGAGTGGTCCTGGGCTGGCAGAGGCAGTATCTGATCCCCCGTGAAGTGCAATTGGGCCTAGTTGAACACATAGTTCACCTGAGGAAAGAGGGAATCCTGATCTAGTGCCAGTCACCCTGGAACACCACGTTATTACCAATAAAGAAGCCAGATGGTATCGGATATTGACCAGTGCATGATTTACAACCCATTAATAAGGCCACTCTCACCTTACATCAGGTTGTTCCCAACCTGTACACTTTTCTAAGTCAGCTCCCACCTGAAGCCATCTGGTTCACTTGCTTGGACCTGAAAGACACCTTCTTCTGCCTGCAGCTGGTTCCCTTGAGCCAGACTTTGTTTGCCTTTGAGTGGGAAGATCCCAGAACCTGGCAGAAAACTCAACTAACTTGGACTCGGCTCCTGCAAGTCTTTAAGAACTACCCAACCCTTTTCAGGGAAAGCTTGGGGGCAGATCTGGCCACCTACACCAAGAAGGACTGCAGGTGTGCCCTCTTACAATATGTAAATGACCTCCTATTTGCCAGTGAGATGGAAGAGGACTGCTGGAGAAGAACCCAGACTCTCCTACAACTTCTAACACAGACTGGGTACAATGTGTCCTGGGGTAAAGCCCAAATCTGTAAACAGCAGGTCATGTACCTGGGGTCCAGCATCACACAAGGGCACCAGACACTCAGACCAGAATGAAAGAAAGTAATCTGCACCATCCCTACCCCCACCACAAAAAGAAAGCTTTGTGAGTTCATAAGGGCTGCGAGGTTCTGTCACATCTGGATTCCCGGGTTTTCAATCATGGCCAAACCCCTCCACAAAGTTCTGACAGGTCCAGAAAAGGAGCCCCTCAACAGGGGAGGAACACAACCAAGGGCCTTTCAAGACATCAAAAGACAACTCGGGGGAAACGGCTGTGGCTCAATCAGTAGGGCTCCCGTTTACCATATGGGAGGCCCTGGGTTCGGTTCCTGGGTCCTCCTGGTGAAGGCAAGCCCTCCCGCATGGCGTGGTTAGCTGACCCAGCGAGCACAAGCAGCAAGGGGGGGATAAATGAATAAATAAATAAAATCTTAAAAAAAAAAAAAAAGAGAGAGAGAGACAACTCGGCCAAGCCCCTGCCTTGGGCTCCAAGATGTAACTTGAAACTTTAACTTGAAACTGGGAGAAGCTTGTTGGATATACAGTCACCACAGCTGAACAGGTGGTAGAAGCAGCATCTCTACACCGAGGATGGTCTGCACAATGGGCAGAACTCTTGGCACTGGTCTGAGCCCTGCAATTAGCCACCAGGCAGGCAGTAAACATTTACAGTCACTCTAAATATGCATTTACTACCATTCATATCCATGGAGCAATTTATAAAGAAAGAGGGCTCCTAACTGCAGGGGGAAAGGAAATCAAAAACAAAGAAGAAATCCTTCAATTATTAGAAGCAATCTGGAAACCAGACAGAGTCATCATCATCCACTGCTGGGAACATCAGAAAGGAATAGATATGGTCATTCAAGGAAACAGGCTAGCCAACAAAGCAGCTGGGCAAGTGGCTGAAGGAACCCACGGAATATGAGTCCTAGAATCAACACTGCAGCTGTCCCTCTTAGGAGAAGAAACTAATCAACCTAGCCATACCTGGGAAGAAAAGGAATGGGCCAAGGCAGAAGGGGGAAACCAAACCCCTGAAGAAACTTGGCTGCTCCCAGATAACTGGATTTTCATCCTGAAAGGAGCCGCTCATGCCCTCATCCAACAATACCACAAACTCAACCACCTAGGAAAAGCTGTGCTGGAAGACCCGCTCGAGAGATAATTCTACATAGCCCTAATAGCTTCCCTCTTTGCCAAACTTCGTGGCTGCTGTAATCCAAGTACTGGCCAAAATTTTAGGAATCAAAGGGAAACTCCATACCGCTTAGAGGCCCCAGAGCTCAGGGAAAGATGAATGCATGAATCGAACCCTCAAAGCCACCCAAGCCAAATTCTGCCAAGAAACTGGTATCCCCTGGGTAGACTTACTTCCCTTAACCCTTCTCCTTGTCAGGTGCACTCCAGTACCCACAGGCTATTCACCCTTTCAAATTCTATTTGGAAGACCACCCCCAATTATCCAGGCCTTCAAGGAAATCTCAAACTTCTGGGGGAGGCTAGTCAAGATTCCATCCACCAGTAGCTGATAAAAACTCTAGCCCAAATACAAAAACTGTCTTATCCTGAAACCTCATTCCACTGGGACACCCAGTGCACCCTCACCAACCAGGGAACCTAGTCTAGGTCAAAAACTGGAAAAAATAAACACTTCAGTTGACCTGGACAAGTCCACATACTGTGATTCTTGTAAATACCACTACTCTTAAAGTTGCAGGCATCATCCCTTGGATCCACCACTCCAAGGTCAAGAAAGCACACCCCAACAAAAACCAGACAGCTGGAAAGCCCAACCCATACCCAGCCACCCCCTAAGAGTTTGAGTTGCCTGGAATCACTGAACACCATTCTCATCTACCACCAGCTGAATGGACACCTGCTCCTGGTGGTTCCTGTTCCCAGTTGGACCACTCACCTTGTTGCTCATAATAGGACTGGCTGCTGTAGCTCCTGCAGACTGGACTTTAGTAAATAGAGCCTTAATCGCAGTGACGTATTTGTGCCTTGTAGGATGTTTTTGTGCCTTAAGGTGCTTTTCCTATTTTGCCTCAGGGCTAGCACCAGTTCTCAGCCTTGCTCCAGTTGTTACAAATCCACCCTCTTCTCAGCAGCAAATAGGTTAAAACAGCTCACAGGAAAGTACCAACTCTCCTCTTCCTTAATCTACTGTACCTATATGCCAGCAGAATGTTATACGTTATCTGAAGCCTCAGTTTGTGAGAAAAGGGTACAAAAGTTCTGGATAGCCCAATTGAAATTTGGGGTAGCCACAGAACTTATGGCACACCAGGAGAGGTCAGCTTTTGGACTTATTATACACATGCAGGCATGTTGGATGGGGAGGTACAAGCTATAACCCGGAAAGAAAGTTTAAAACAAGTCTGGACCAACCTCTTCCAGCTAGCTGAGGGCCCCAAGTATAAGCAAACATATTTGACAGGACTTTATCAGCTCACCCATCAAGATAAGTGATGACCAGAAGGCAACAAAAACTTATAAACTATACTAAGGGACAGGAAGACATAAATCAGTCCAATGAACAAACTAAAAACCAGGAAGAGATGCAGAACATTGAACAAATAATCCAAGCTGTCCAAACAAATATCATGGACTAAATTAAGGAAGTGATGGAAGAGATTAAGGATATTAAGAAGACACTGGGAGAACATACTGAAGAAATTGTAAACATACATAGAAAGATAATGGATATAATGGAGATGAATCGCACAATCCATGAAATGAAGAAAACACTGGAATCACATAACAGCAGATTTGAATATGTAGAATAAAGATTTAGTGATGTGGAAGACAGTACATTGGAAATCAAGCAGATAGTAGAACAGATAGTTAAAAAGATAGGAAAAAAAGAACAGCAGGGAATTAGGGATTTAAATGACAACACAAAACACACAAACATATGCATTATAGGCATACCAGAGGGAGAAGAGAAAGGAAAGGGAACAGAAGGAGTGTTGAAAGAAATAATGGCTGAAAACTTCCCAACCTTATTGAGGGAGATGGATATACATGTCCAGGAAGCACAGCACACCCAAAACAGTATAAATCCTAAGAGTACTATTCCAAGACATATACTTGTCAAAATGCCCAATGCTCAAGACAAAGAGAAAATACTCAAGGCAGCAAGAGAAAAGAGAACCATCACATACAAGGGAAGGCCAATAAGATTAAGTGCTGATTTTTCATCTGAAGCATATATTCTTGATCAACATATGTTGGTCATGAAGTGTTAAGTGTCTGTCATGACTTGTTAAGTCATTTAGGTAAAATTGTATTTAGTATTCTTATTTATATTTATAACTGATATTGGGCCATAATTCTATCTTTTTTTTTTAATGCATCAATACTCATAATTTATTTTATTTCATTTTTTAAAAGTATACTTAGATTACATAAATGTTACATAAAAAATGTTAATATTTCCCATATATCCCACTCTCTACCTCCCCACATTTTCCAACATTAACAACATCTTTTATTAGTGTGGTACTTTTGTTACAATTGATGAACATATATTGGAGCTTTGTCACTAAGTGTGTATTATAGTTTACATTATAGTTTAAACTGAAACCTACACATTATTGTAAGTTATGACAAGATATATAAAAGCCTGTATCTGCCACTGCCACATCATTCAGAACAATTCCATTGTCCCAAAATTGTTACCATATTACAACTATTTTTTTAAAGTTACTTAGGTTACATAAAATCTAAGTATTATTTATGTAATAAAAATCTTTAAAAAATAAAATAAATAAAATGAAACAGAAAATAGTAAATAAATAAACCTTTAAAAAAATAGTACAATTATAAAAAAGGGCTATCATCAATTGTAAGAAATATTCTACTCCATTGCAAGGTGTTGGTGGTGGGTTGGTGAATGAGAATCCTATATTTTATGCATGATTGTTCTGTAAACTCACAACTTCTCTAATTTAAATACATGTTTAAATAAAATGTTCCCATATACTCCCCTTTAATAAACTCTTTATATTAAATATATATAGATATAGATAGTTGATTCCCTTATGTCCCACCCCCACAACTCCCACTAAGTTTATACTGTTATTATAAAATGAATTGATGAATATTTCTTCCTTATTTTTTATGAAGGAGATTGTATATGATTAGTATATCTTACTTCACTGTTTCGTAATTGTTTTCTTCAGTAAATCTGGACATGGTGATTCAAATTTTTTTTAAAAGTTTAATTTTCCTTTAAGTGGATAATAAAATGTTAAAAATTTCCATAAATATCACATGAGTTCTGATATTTTTGCACCTAACTTTTCATTTTTATGAATATAAATAGATTTTTTGTTAATTATCATTCTATTCTCAATTGCAGATCATAATTTTTAAGTAATATATATTGGCTGTGATATGTTCATGAATTCAGAATTTTAAAAGTTTTAGAAAGTTACATGGTACATACAATACATTTTATATAATGCTCTAATAGGATCTAGTATGATACTCCATAATCAACTGTGACAATTTTTACAATAAATTTTATATTTCCAGCACCAATCAATAACCAGTCATTATTTCATTACTAATTTACAATTTCTTCTATCATATATAAACTTTCATATATGAGGTTCACAATGTCTATTAATGCTCTTTTTTTAATTGATTTTTTTTATTTTCTTTTTGGTGTACTGGTCAATGAGTCTGCCCCCCCCCCCCACTTACCAATTTTGATGAGAATTGGTCATTGATATTGTTACTAAAATGATTTAACACTTTAGGGTACTGTGATGGAATGCATGTATTTTGCATTTGAAAAGAGCATGTCTTTCTGTTGCCCAGAGAGTGGAGTGTGATATTCTGAAATTGAATAGACCCCAGAGAATCATGTTGCTAAAGCTAACCCATTCCTGTGGATGTAAACCTATTGTAAACAGGATCTTTCATTAGGTTACTTTAGTTAAGGTCCTTTTTTATCAGGTTAGTTCAGTAAAGAATTGCCCAGGATGGTCTAAATCCTCTTGCTGGAGCATTTATAAGAGAATGAAGTACAGAGAGAAAGAAAGAAAACCTTGGAAGCAGGAAGCTGAAAGCAACTAAACCCAGAAGATAAGGGAGAGACCAGCAGTTGCCACCATGTGCCTTGCTATATGCTGGAGGAGTTCAGGATTGCTGGCAGCTGGTCTTCAGAGAGAATGCATTGCCTGATCATGACTTGATTTGGACATTTTCATGTCCTCAGAACTGTAATCTTGTAAGGTAATAATTCAACATTGTAAACCCAACCCATTTCTGGCACATTATCTTTGGCAACTTTAGCAGAATGAAATGGTAAGAGGAGAGAAAAGAAGGGGAGAGAAGAGAAGAGAAGAGAAGAGAAGAGAAGAGAAGAGAAGAGAAGAGAAGAGAAGAGAAGAGAAGAGAAAACAGTTCCCCTTATATGCATATCAGGTTTGGAAAAGAGAATACATTAAGTGAAAATAGGAGAAATGTCAGAGGTAAGCAGCCTTCAAGTACACCAAAACTTTTATTCTTTAGCCATCAACTTCTTTCTCCCTGTCACAGAATATTCACAGTTGTATAGACTTGGTCCCAAATGCACACACTGAAGTCCAGTTACCAATATGTCTTTACCATACACAAAATTATACATTAAAATTTTGTTCACAAAATTAACTTATTATAATATCTTATAGTTCAAAATAATAATAACTATTTGCTGAGCAATTATTAATAACTCAAAGTTCATACATCATTTATTCATGACCATAATGCACATTTTGAAATGAAATTTTTTGTTCTATTATGCAGATAAGTACACCAAGACTTCTAGAGGTTTGAAACTAGCTCAAATATCCAGGAAGCAATGAAATAGGACCACAGGGTCTTTTGTAACTGAAAAACAGAACAGGTATTTTTAAAGTTAGTACATTTCCCCAGGCTTTGAAATTTGATTTAACATTGGGTAAATGAAGGATTCCAGCAATTTAGAATGAAGAATATCAAAACACAATGTTTGAATGCTCTTCCCCTTTGAAATAAGAGCTGATGTTGAGTAGACTTACTTCATGTTAACCTGTATTAGCTGCTTATAACTAAGACCATCCTCCCTCCACAAACACACACAACAAGATTCTTATATATTCAGGTGCCTCATCTACAACACCAATTCCTAAATTCATATTGTTCTATTCACGTTTGGTTTTTCTTCTTATCATTCTTCTTTTCCAGAATCCCCTTCCAATATCTTTTGTTGCATGTGTTACATGGCTTTATTTCCAGAAATGAGATTACATTGTAATCTTTCAAAAAAAGGAAGTTGTCAAATTTGCAGTGTCTGGAGAAAGTTTAAATGCATTCCTGAAGAAATAAACTTGATGATAATTATTAGATTCCTTTCTAAATTTCAAATTCCCAAAACAGCCAGAGAAGCATTAAAAGGATCAGTTTTTGGGTTTTTTGTTGTGGTGTTTTGCTTTGTTTTGTTTTCTTTTTGAGGCACCAGGGCTAGGTATTTATCCTGGGACCTCTTATGTGGGAAGCCAGTGCTTAAACACCCAACAACATCCTCTCCCATCAAATATATGTATTTTTAATAATTGTATCAAATTTTCCATTGAAACACAGAAGCAAAGTATATAATTAATATACACAAATTGAAAAATTTGGACCCAAGTCCATACATGGAAAACCATCATCACAATGAAGAAAATGAACAGATACATCACTTCCAAATTTTACTAACTCTCCATTTTGTAATTCTAGTTTCCTGCCTATTTTAGCTTCCTATTTTTCCTTTCTGCTAAAACAAATACCATAGAATGAGTTGGTTTAGTCACAGGAACTTATTGGCTCAGAGTTTCAGAGTCTAGAAGGTTTGCTTTCTCCAGGGGATGGTATGTTTTATATGGTCACCAATCTTTGAAATTCCTTGGAATTTCCATCATCAGTAATTGCAGATGACATTGTCTTCATTCTCTTCTGAGTTCCATTGACTTCAAGCAACTAACTTCTCTCTTGGTTTTTTCTTTCTTTGTCCAAATTCCTTTCTTCTAAGGATTTGAACCATATTGGATTTAGGCCCACCCCATTAAATTTGGTCACACTTTCACATCTTCAATGGTCCTATTTACAAATGGATTCACACCCATAGGACAAAGGGTTGGGACCTTAACATGCTTTTTTGGGGACCATGATTGAAACCCCAATACTACCTCTCTGCCAATACCCAGGAAATCCTTGATCTGCTTTCTTGTATGTTAGATTAATTTTCATTATCTAGAGTTTTGATAAATGGATTTGCATATTTTGAAATACTGAATGGTGAAGATTTGGATTTTTTTCACTCAAATTACATATTCTGAGATTCATTCATATCATGCATATATTAACAGTTCTTTCCTTTTCTTTGCAGAAGAATATTCCAATGTTTCAAAATTCTACAATTTTTTTCAACCAGTCATCAATGATGGAAATTTTGTTGTGTCTCTTTTTTGGCTATTACTAATAAAACTGCTTTAATAAATCATTTTATGTACAAACCTTTATATGGACAAATGGTTTCATCAACTTGCATAAATACACAGCAGTGGAATCGCTGGTCATTGGGAAAATGTACATTTAATACTTTTAAGAAATTTCCAAAATTTTTTCAAGAGTGGCTGTGCCATTTTGCATCTCCTACAGCACTGGATGAAAGTCCTGTGATGCCATGTATCCACTAGCCATTGATGTGGTCAGTCTTTAATTTTAGCCATTTGAGTGAGTATGTAGCAGTATCTTTGTGCTTTTTTTTTAAATGTATTTTTATTTTTTTAAAGATACTTAGATTTCATAAATGTTACATTAAAAAATAAAGGGGATTCCCATATGCCCCATTTCCTACACCTCCCATATTTTCCCACATTAACAACATCCTTCATTAGTGTGGTACATTGATTACAATTGATGAATGCATTTTGGAGCAATTGTCACTAAGCATGGATTATAGCTTACACTGTAGTTTACACTCTCTCCCACCCAATTTTGTAGTTTATGGGAAGATACATAATGGCCTGTATCTCAATGCATTGTGACTCTAGTACCATTGTGCTTTTAATATGTTTTCATCTCATATTAATGATGTCTAACATCTTTTCATGTAGTTATTTTGAATGCATCTATCTTAGGTGATAAAATATTTGTTCAATGCATTTGTTAACTTTTTACTGGGCTGTCCAATTTATGGAATTTTGAGATACCATTATATGTTTTGAAGAGTAATTCTTTAATACTTATATGAGTTACAAATATTTCTTTCCTGAGTGCAAATTGTTATTCATATTAACATCTAATTATTACTGCACAGCTTTTCATTTTGATAAAGTTCAGTTTATCCTTTACAATGTTGTTTAAGGATCACATTCTCATATCATATCTAACAACTCTTTGCAAGTGGAAACCCATGGAGATTTTCTCCATATTTTATACTATATATTTTATGATTTATATTTTGTGTATATTTCTATGATCCATTGAATGAATTTTTATATAAAGAATGAAGTATATGTCGGTTTAAGTGGACACTCACTATGTCTCTCGCAAAACACAGCTGAGTGGGGACACAATCTTGCCCAAGTGAGCTATTCTGGGAGACCATGTAGCAAGAGACTTTGTGGCATTGATCTGGAGGGAGCTGGACAAGGAGATAGATTGCTCAAGAAAAAAAAATGTGAGTGTTTAGCTCCTTTTCTGGAACACATGGATGGCTAAGCCCCAACTTCAGGGCAGGGAGCCAGGGTGAGTTCCAACTCCCCCCAGCCACCCAGCGAGAAGAAGGATTCTCCCAGAGTGGGAAGGTTCTGGAAAAGCATAGAGAGGGGTTTTCTTTCTGTGGATTTGGTTGCCTGAAGCCCCTTAGGGCTTTAGGGAGCACAACAGCTGGCTCAAAGTTGCACCAGGCTAAAGGGAGAGGCAAATCTGCTGAGGAAGCCTGATTTACCTAACTGCCTGGGACACAGAGGGTTGGCTTGAGAGAGGATAGAGTCAGCCAATTTAATGGTTCCTCACTGAAGACTATCAGAATTTCAACTCCCCTAAGGAAGTCAGGCAGTGGGAAGCACTTAATAAGTTTTCAAGAGCCTATTTAGGGTCCCCTGGGAAGAGGGGTTAGTTTAGAAGAGGACTGAAAATCATTTTGGTGCTGTGTACTCAGTCATCAGGGTCCCATTTGAATTTCAAAAGGAAACTCAACGTCACCAGGAGAGGGGAGGGGGGATCTGCTCATATATTCTGCCAAATACTGCTGCCCTAGGAAAGTAAAACCTGCCTGGGGGAAAGTGACTGGATAGCTTTCTGAAGAGCTAATTGACCCAATTAGAAAGGTAGCTCAGTGGAGGAATTTCTGCCTTGAATATATGAGACCACTAGTATGATTCCAAGCTCTTCAAAGAGTAGTGATCCACCATGATATCTAACATCCAGCTGACACCATAGGACAGGGAAAACATAGACATTATTTTGTACTAGCTTATTTTGGGTACCTTATTTAAAAAAAAGATATTAAAAAAATTAACTTAGTTTGCTCGCTAAAACCCACCTCAAAAACTGCAAAGAGTGCCTGCAGGGTAACTGACAGATGAAAACAGGCAGCCTGAGAGTCTCCACAAGGGCCCAATAAGGAAGCTTTTCTTCCTTAGCTTTGTTTGACTGCTTGCTTGGTGTTTATTTGGGGTATTTTGTTTTGTTTCTTGTTTTTCTTTCCTACCCCCCCCTTCTTCTTAAATTAAGTACTGCTAGCTGGTTTCTTCTTGGCTATGCTACTTATTCCTTGGTTTCCAATGCTCTGTGTATACTGATTTTGTCTACCAATGCAATCTGTTTAACTTCCTTCATCTTTTTATCTTCTGTTTTCTGTTGTTGTTCTTACATTCCAACTTTTTTAAGTAGTCCTCAACTTTACTAGTTTCAATTTCTATCTTGCCTATTATTTTTCCTTTATTTAAGTTAACTTCTTTCTTTTCTGTCCTTTATTTTCTCTTTCTCTCTCTCCTCATCATTCTGGCCTTTTAAATCATTCTATATATTTCTTTCTAATTGGTTTTCATTTCATTGTAGGTATTCCACTTTTTTATTCCTAATACTCCACACAGTTTACATGAGTTAAATATTCATTATACTAAGTCTTCTATAACCCCTATTCTAACTTTTATTATTATTATTATCATCCTCTTTTTTTCTTACCTCTTTCAATTTCACTGGCCCTAATCTTTTTACTTCAAGGGAACATAGAAAACAGCAAAAAAATAGAACAAGAAGAACAAAGTTTCAAAGGGAAAACTTAACACACACACAAACCAGCAGCTGAACAAATCTCTAGAGCAGGGAGAGAAGCCAATCAACTGAATAAACCCTTCAAGATAAATGTTGACCAGAGGGTAACAAAAAAATTACAAACCATACTAAGAAACAGGAAAACAAGGACCAGTCTAATGAACAAACTAAAAACCAGGAAGAGATGCAGGAAATTGAACGAATAAACCAAGCTGTCTAAACAAATATCATGGACCGACTTAATGAATTGAAGAAAGAGATTAAGGATATTAAGAAGACACTGGCAGAACATACTGAAGAAACTGTAAACATATGTAAAAAGATAACAGATATGATGATGATGAATGACACAATCCAAGAAATGAAGGAAACACTGGAATCACATAACAGAAGATTTGAACAAGCAGAAGAAAGAATTAGTGATGTGCAAGACAGTACATCTGAAATCAAACAGATAGTAGAACAGATAGATAAAAAGATAGAAAAATCCAGCTGGGACTTAGGGATTTAAAATGCACAAACCTAAGCATTATAAGCAACCCAGAGGGAAAAGAGAAGGAAAAGGGAACAGAAGGAATGTTGAGGGAAATAATGTCTGAAAACTTCCCAACATTATTGAGGGTGATGGATGTACCTGTCCAGGAAGCACAGTGCACCCCAAACAGTATAAATCCTAATAGGCCTACTCCAAGACATATACTTGTCAAAATGCCAATGCTCAAGACAAAGAAAAAATACCCAAGGCAACAAGAGTAAAGAAAACCATGACATAAAAGGGAATCTCAACAAGTATAATTGCTGATTTCTCATCTGAAACCATGGAGGCAAGAAAACAGTGGTATGGCATAGATAAGGTACTCAGAGAAAAAACTTCCAGCCATGAATTCTCTATACAGCAAATCTGGCATTCAAAAATGATGGAGAGTATAAAATAGCTTCAGACAACCAGGAATTAAGAGAGTATGTGAATAAGAAACATGCATTTCAAGAAATTATAAACGAAGTTCTACAGGTTGAAAAGAAAAAAAAAACAGGATAGAGAGTGTTGGAGGAGAGTGTAAGAACAACTAAGAAGACAAAAAAGAGAAAATAAAACAACATGACATAAATAAACCCAAGGAAAATATGCCTGATATAAGAAATTACTTAAGAGCAATAACACTGAATGTTAATGGATTAAACTTACCAGTCAAGAGGCACAGATTGGCAGAGTGGATAATGAAATGTGACCCATCTGTATGTTTTCTACAAGAAACCCACCTTGGACCCAGGGATTTAAGGTGGCTGAAAGTGAAAGGCTGGAAAACAATTTTACAAGCAAACAACAACCAAAAAGGGGCAGAGTAGCTATACTGATATCGGACAAAATAGATAGTTGTATACTTTAAATTCAGAACCATTGAAAGAGACAAAGGCAGACACTAAATATTAGTAAAAGGGGTAATCTTTTACAATGTTTACAATAATAAACATTTATGCACCCAATCAGGGTGCCTCAAAATACATGAGGCAAACACCGGAAAAACTAAGTGGAGAAATAGATGTCTCTACAATTATAGTAGGGAACTTTAATACACCATTATCACCATTAGACAGAACACCTCAACAGAGAATCAATAAAGAAACAAAAACCTTGAATAATACATTAGAGGATCTGGACCTGATAGATATATACAGAACATTACACCCAAATTCAGCAGTATTGACATTCTTCTCGAGTGCACATAGTTCATACTTCAAGATAGACCACATGATAGACCACAGAACAACTCTCAGTGAATTCAGAAAAATTGAGATTATACAAAGTAATTTCTCTGACCACAGAAGAATGAAATTGGAAATCAGTTAGAGCCAGAGAAACAGAGTATAAAAATATGGAATTTAAACAAAACACTCATAGACAAACAATGAGTCAAGGAAGAAATTTCAAAAGAAAGCAGTAACTACCTTGAATGAAAATGACAACAAAATAAATCAAAGCATATGGGAAGCAGACAAAGCTCTAATGAGAGGGAAATTCCAAGCATTTGGAAAAACAATAACAAACTAACCCCAAAGGAAGTAGAAAGAATGAAATAGCAAAAATTAGATTAGAACTATATGAAATAGAAAATAAGAAAGCACTAGAAAACATAAACATAACCAAAAGCTGTTTCAAGAAGATAAAATTTACAAACCCTTAGCCAGACTAACAAAGTAAAATAGAGAGCAGATGCAAATACACAAGATAAGAAATGAAGAAGGGGATATCACCACTTATCTCACAGAAATAAAGAGTATCATAAGAGGATACTTTGAAAATTATATGCCAACAAGAATGATAATTTAGAGGAAATGGACTAATTCCTAGAAACCCACAAGCAGCCTCAATAGATGAAAGAAGAAATTGATGAACTCAACAGTCCAATTACAAATTAAGTGATAGACTCAGTCATCAAAAACCTCACAACTAAGAAGAGCCCAGGATAAGACAGCTTCACAGGCAAATCTACCATACGTTATGGAAGGAGCTAACACCAATTCTGCTTAAGCTCTTCCAAAAAATAGAAGTAAAAGGAAGATTGCCTAACAAATTCTATGATGCCAACATGACCCTAATACCAAAGACAAAGAAAGATGCCACAAGAAAGGAAAATTACAGACCAGTATCTCTAATGAACCCAGATACTACAATCCTTAACAAAGTACTTGCTAATCAATCAAATTCAACAACATGTTAAAGGAATTATGCATCCTGGCCAAGTGGGTTTCATCCCGGGTATACAAGGATGGTTCAACATAAGAAAATCAATCAATGTAATATACCACATAAACAGATAAAAAAAAAAAATCACATGATCATCTCCATAGATGCTGAAAAAGCATTTGACAAAATACAGCACCCTTTCCTGATAAAAACATTGCAAAAGACAGGAATAGAAGGAAACTTTCTGAACATGATAAAGGTTAATATGTAAAACCCACAACTAAAATCATCTTCAATGGTAAAATCTTAAAAGCTTTCCTTCGAAAATCAGGAAGAAGATTTGGATGCCCACTGTCACTGCTTCTATTTAACATTGCTTACAAGTACTTGCTCAAGTACTGAGGCAGGAAAAGCATATTAAAGGCACTGATTTGTTCTTTTTATTGATGACTACTCTTGTGAGACTTTGCTCTTGTAACTGAGACTTAGCCTGCAGTTGTGGGGTGCCTAAGGGTTGCCACCTGAGAGCCTCCTTGCTGCTCAAATGTGGCCTCTTTCTAAGCCAAACTCAGCATATGATTGCACTACCTTCCCCTCAATGAGGGACATGACTCCCGGGGATGAGCCTCCCTGGCAACGAGGGATTGATACCAAGTGCCAACTGGCAACACAACTGGAAAAAGACCTTGAATAAAAGGGGGAAAAGGTAAAGACAAATGAGTTCAAGTGGCTAAGAGACTTCAAAGAGAGTCGGGAGGTCATCCCAGAGGTAACTCTTACGCAAACCTCAGTAGGAGCTCATAGAACATCTAAGTGCCTATCACCCCACACAGAGGGGCTCCTGAGAGCTCTGGAGACACCCAGGTCCTATATAAGTGGGGATAGCCCCAGAGACTGATGCCTTGTCAGTGGGCTCTACTTTGGAATCTGTGCTCCTGAGAGTGACAGAATTGGACACATACAATGGAATATTACTCAAGTGTAAGAAGGAATAAAGTGATAACACACAGGATAGCATGGATGAATCTTGAAGACCTTATGTTGAGTGAAGCAAGCCAGGCATAGAAGGATGAACAGTACATGATCTCACTGGTATGAATGAAGGTAATCGTACAGTCTCAGAGCGCTATTGTCTTTAAGATAAGTTTAAAAGAAATAGAAAGACTTACCTAAGGTTGTGAAGGTTGTGAGCCATCACCCATACGGACGTAATCTATGGTAAAGTGATAGAGTGTAGTTGCATATAGAAGGTATAAGAAAAGAAGGTAGTGATATTATTGGGTTGGGTAGTGCAGGGTTGACAGATGGGTAGATTGGGAAGGGTGGGTTAGAAGGTCCAGGATAATTTGGGGGGTGGGGTGTGTTAGAGGGACCAGATGAACACTGGGGATTTGTGAGTATGAGGTTGAAAGGACAGAGACAGAGGTGGGAATGCTCTTATGGCAGTATGACAGGTAAGGGTCAGTGGTTTAGGGTGTTTTGGGGGGCACTCCAGACAGAGCACAGTCTTCTAGGGAGTGTGTGAGTGTTAATTCTGTCATAATGTATTGTATCTGTGGGTGGAGACCCACATAATGACGAAGAAGGTTTTGGACTCCCATCTTTGGGAGGACCGATTTGTTCAGAAATAGACAGGAGGGAGTCTTTCAAGAGCAAGGGCGTTTCCTAATAGGGGATGAGAAACCAGTGTGTCAAGAACTTTTGTTGCATGTAACTATGAATCTTGTCATCCAATGAGTCAAGCCAGGGGGTCTTTGTGTGCCTCAGGAGGATGGGGTGGGAGGAACAGAATAGATCAAACAGGGGATATTTAGTAGTCAAAGGACATGTTTTTCGTTACCATACAGTGATGGACACAGGACATGGTAAATATCAGTAAAATTTATAAAAGTTTATGGTCTAAAATGTAAACCATAGTGTAAATCATTGACAATGTTTAGTAGCTATGTTTCACTTTTTGTATATCAGTTATAAAAATGCTACCATCCACTTATAAAAAGGTATTAATATGGGGGGGGAGCAAAGGGACATGATTTTGGATATATGAGAATCTCCTGTATTCTGTGTGTGACTTTGCTGTGACCTAAAACTTCTTTGAAAACAAAATGAAAAATAGTGAGACACTGGAGAATGAGAGTGGGATGGTGCCATGATACAGACTGGACACCAGATATTGCAGTGATGAAAGGGAAAAGGTGAAAAAAAATTTTTTTAATATTTTTCATTTTTTTAATAGTCACAATCTTTTAATTTAATTTTATTTTTAGTTTTTTAAAAAATTGTGTATTTTATTGCTTACATTTAGACTTATCATTATTATTTCTTTTTCCTATTAATTATATTCAGGTATTGTATTGGCTCCATCTTTGAAGAAGCTTTGGATCACAGAAGGGTTTCAACTGGGGTGGAGGAGGATTATTGGTGTGGGGTGTCACGGATGGGGGATGCAGGGAAGAAGTTCACCTGAGCATAAATATAAGGTATATAAAAATGTTCAAATGTTCAGAGGTTATTGTCATAGTGGTTGGAAAATCATTCAATAAATCACAGAACACTTAATCCCCATCCTGGAGAGCTCTGCCACATTCTCTAAGGGAACAGCAACATTCTCCCAAGTGCAGGGGCAGTGACTGGTGAAGGAGGAAGATCCAGTGATGGGCCATTGATATTGATGACTAGCCTTATGAGTTTTGCTCTTGAAATTGAAACTTAGCCTTTTGTTATGGGGTGCCTAAGTGCTGCCTCCTGAGAGCCTCCTTGTTGCTCAAATGTGGCCTCTCTCTAAGCCAAACTCACGATTTGAATACATTACCTACCTCCCAGCATGGGACATGACTCCCAGCACCAACTGGCAATGTGACTGGAAAAAGACCTTGAATAAAAGGGGCAAAAGGTAAAGAAAAATCAGTTCATATGGCTAGAAGACTTCAAAATTGGTTGAGAAGTCATCCCAGAGGTAATGCTTACACACATCTCAGTAATATCTCATAGAATTCCTAAGCAGATATCACCCCAAATAGTCAGGGTCCTGAGAGCTCTGGAGACACCCAGGTCGTACTTCAGGGCGGATAGCTCTGCAGTTTTGTTTTTCTTTTCTTTTTTCTGGAGGGGCAAACCAGAGAGCTCTGTCAGCTAGACCACACATACCCCGAGGGGAGCGGAAAGGTCGCGCGAATTGATGACAGGCATCAGACCTGGACCGATTGGCTCCATCATCATTGTATCGAACTGCCACTATGCAACTCGGGCAGAGTGCACAGCCCTGGGTATGCTGTGGGGCGTGTGCACATGTGAGCACAGCGTGTGTGTGTGCAGGTGTGAATGCAGGGGTGCACGTGGGGGGGCTCACGGTGATCGGCTTCCATATTATAAGCAGAACTGCGGGGACTGTACAAATTTCATTGGTTAGGCCACAACTTGAGAACTCTGATGAAGATTTTGATGAATCCTCTGGTAGAAGCTGGCTGCAGAAGAGAAAGAAATTCTTCTTTCTGACTGTGAATTCATATGTCCTTTCTTTAAGGCCTCTAAGTGTTTGGATGAGTCTTCTCTCATTAATGAAGGCAATATCATTTCTTGCTTGAAGATGTAATCAGACAGATATGAAATCAACTTATTAATGATTTAGATCCATAAAATATCCTCACAATAAAAAAAATCTGGTCAGTGTTTTTTTTGTGTGTGCAAATAACTGGACACCATGAGCTAGTCAAGTTGACACATAACATTTCACACAATTTTTAACACATATCAGTTTTCAACACTTACTAGCTCCCCAGGTACTGCACATCCTTGTGGTGTTCTTGCTACTATACTCATCTTTGAAAATAAGCTCTTGTTTTATACTTTCATGCAATTGTGGCATCTTAATCTGTCCTATGTTTGCTCTAAGACCCAGAATGACACAACCACTTAATAATAATTCCTCAATATATATGTAACAAAATTGGGAAAAACAAATAAATTCACCTTTCCCGTGGAACATTAAAAACACATTTATCATTATTCATAAAGCAGGCAAAAGTAAGAAGTAAAAGATAAAATAACACAATTCAAAACTGCAGTCATATTTAGACAAATATACAATTATACATCCAACAATTAAGGAATACATATTCCTACATACATAGATAAAATATTTGCAAAACACTTATTAGAGTGTTTTTAAAAAGCCTCAATAAACATTAATGGAGAGACATTGTACTGAACTGTGAATTTAAGGTAGATGTTAACAATAATTTTGTATATATTTAGAAATTTAAAGGATACATTGCTAAATGTTTTTAAACACTAAACAATCTTAGAAAAAATTTAAAGATCTTTAATTGAATGATAATAACCTGGTTTCCGTTCTGATACCTAAATAGCTTGGATAGTCTTCACTCTCAGCCTCTAAACAAGAAAAAATTATGAAAAACTGAATATAATAAATCTTACACCTCTTAGACAATTCAGATTTCATGGAAAAACATCTCCTCAAAAATTGAATAGATTGGCAGATACAAGCAATCACTTTCCTAGCACAGAAACCACAGGAGCTGGGGCAAACCTGGAGAATGAACTATGGATTAAAGTAGACTTACAGGTATTCTACTATACACTTATTGTGATTCTAGCAATGGAAGTAGTTATATCATTGATATGGAAGAAGTGGGCACTGGAGGTTCTGAGGCCAGGGAGAGAGAAAACCAGATGTAATATTGAGGCATTTTTGGGACATGGGAATTTTCTTGAATGAAATTACAATGACAGATAGAGGACATTACACATCTTGCCACAACCTACAATATAAACTAAATCCACTGTTAGTGGCAGTGCTCCAAAATGTTTTCATCAATTGTAATAAATGTATCCCACTAATGAAGGATGTTGTTAATATGGGAAAATGTGGGAGATGTAGGGAGTGGGGCATATGGGAACCCTCTACATTTTTATGTACCATTTATGTAATCTAAGTATCTTTTTTTAAATAAAAATGTTTTTAAAAAATTAAGAATTTGTAGAATCCAAAAAATAAAATAAAATAAAGGTGGGGCAGGGAGAGGTAAATGAGGAATTGCTGGCATCCAAGCATAGGCTCCCTTGAAAGATAAAATTTCCTGGGGTTAAATTGTAGGGGCACCCACATTATTTGAGAAATGCAATCTGATTTCCACTCTGAATTTCAGAGAAAAATACACGTATGTTTTACGTGTTTTTTTACCACAGCCTAACCACAGAGGGTTTTTCCATATTAACCTGATTTGGGGAATGGAAATGTAAGATTTGTGTTGTTACATCTCCACAGCAACACTTTCTGTGGTAAATCTTTTATTGTAGACATTCAAGTAGTATTTGCATTTACATGACTAATGATGTCTAACATCTTTTCATGTATTATTTGATAAGTTATTTCACCTTTGTTGAATTTTGTGTTCAAAACATTGGTTCATTTTTTATTTTTTATTTATTTTTTATTTTTTGTGTTTTTAATTAAAGCAGTTGTAGGTTTACAGGAATATCATGCAAATACTACAGAATTCTCATATAACACTCTAATTCAAATATTATTTTCCCTATTATTCGCATTTTGCATTGGTGTGGTACATTTGATATTATTGATGAAACAATATTATTATATTATTAACTATTTCTGTGTTTTTTTAAAATTCTGTTATCATATATGCAACCTAAAATTTCCCATTTTATCCACTTTCAATTCAGTGGTTTTAATTGCATTTACAATGTTGTGTCACCATCAACAACATTCATTATAAAAACTCTTCCATTAACCTAAATAGAAAATCTATAACAATTAACCATAAATCTCCATTAGCCACCTCCAACCAGCCCCTGTTTTTTTTTTTTTTTTTAATACATTTTTATTATATAAGTTTGTGTGGGATGTGAATCCCAGGGGGTTCTGTGTAGTATTTTCGGTAATCTAAGCACCTCTTAAAATATATATATATAAAAGAAGTGGAAACAGAGAGATGGAGAGGTGAGGAATTTTCTTGTTTATTGTTTGTCATTTTTTGTTTACTATTATTGTTGAAATAATGAAAATACTCTAATAATGATTGAAATGATGAATGCACAAATATGAGATTATACCAAATACTATTATTGTAAAAAAAAAAAAATGTATATTATGGACCATGGTTCATGTTAATAGTCTGATGATAATTATCTCATAATCTGTAACAAATGTTCCAACACTGTGTAGTGTGTTCATGAAGAGGTGCTGTATGGGAATACTACATATGTGCATTGGTTCATTTTTAATTGGGTTGTACAATTTTTTATTGTGCTCATTTTTATTGGGCTGTTCAATTTTTTTCTTATTCATATGTAATACATGTTTATATATTCTAAATAGTATTTCTGTGATGACTATATGGCTTTCAAATATATTCTCTTAGGGCATAATTTATTTTTTCCTTCAATTTAAAATCAGTCTCGTAGCAAAATTGTTCACCTTTTAAAAATTAATTTATCATGCCTTCTCTTTTCTGGGTTATGATTTTGTATTGACTAACAATTCTCTGTCTAATCGAAGGGCTTAATGATTTTCTACTACATTTCAATCTAAATACTTCATATTTTATATTTTATGTAGAAATCTATGAGTCATTTTGAATTAATGTACATATAATGTGTGAGGTACAGATCAATGTTAATTTGCTGTGTGTATGTATGCCCAATTGTTGTATCAACATTTGTTGAAAACATTATCATTTCCCCAAGGAATTACCTACAGTCCTTTGTTTAGATTTAGTAGATCATAGGTGGTGGACTTAATTGTGAACTCTTCAGAAGGTTTGTTTGTTTTAGTTGTCTATCTTTATCTTTATGAATTACCAGAATTATTTTATTATTGTTGGTTTATACAATACCTTGAAATCAAGAAGTGTAATTTTTAAAATTCATTCTAATATAAATTTATGTGGGCTGACCCAGATGCTTTGCATTTCCATAAAAATATTATAATTAGTTTTAAAATCCTAAAAAGAAAATCCAGTTTGTGTTTTAGGGGGAAGATAACATTGAATCTAGGAATTAATTTTGTAGATATTACAATTGACATCTGAAAATCTGATGAGTTGGATCCAAGATGAGGCAGTAGGGGGCAGCAGGCTACACTCACATTCCAGAAGCAGTGGGAAGATTGGTAGGCTTATTAAGCCTAGCAGAACTCTCCTGGCTCTGGTAAAGTGTGAATAGCCAGTGAGGGGGTGCCTAATTAGGCACCAGGGTAGTGTTAAGACCACAAGGTGACTAGTGGGGGCAGATAGCATGGAAGGGCCTAGCTGGATGCCTGTGACCTGAGATGGAAGTCCAGGGATTTTGTTTATGTATATTTTTTTTCTTTCCTCTTTAAGATACCAATGGAGAGAGGACACCAAAGTGCAAAAGGTGGGTACAGATGGTCAGCAAGAAGGAACCTAAGCAGACACCAGTGGCTTGAGAGGGAATTCCATGGATTTTTTTCTCTCTCTCCTTTTCCATGTACTCAGGGAGCACCGGGGCCATGGAGCAATAGGTCGGCATGTGCAGCTGACAAGGAGAATTCTAGCTGGACACTAGTTGAGTGTTACCGGGAATTTCCTTCCTTCCTTCCTTCCTTCCTTCTTTCCTTCCTTCCTTCCTTCCTTCCTTCCTTCCTTCCTTCCTTCCTTC
>JAKSZT010053964.1:165950-180582 GCA_026826555.1 Tolypeutes matacus | reverse complement strand
TTCCTTCCTTCCTTCCTTCCTTCCTTCCTTCCTTCCTTCCTTCCTTCTTTTTCCTTTCTTTTTTCTCTTCATTTTCTTCTTTTTTCCCCTTTTCATTTCTTTTTTCCTCTTTTAACTCTTTTTCTTTTATTATATTCAGTTAGAGACAGGTAAATTTAAAGATTTAGAATAATTGGTACTAAGTGTCAAAGAAGAACCTTAACATAAATACAAGTAAAAATAAAACCCTAGGCAAGAAGAAACTATCCAACAGAGTAAACTCACGAAGATGAAGAGATGCTTGATATTAGAAAAAATGACAAGCCATACTAAGAAATACAGGGTATGGCACAGTCAAAGTAAAAATCTAAAAAGCCACAGGAGATATAGAATTTTGAAAATCTAATCAAAGATTTCCACAGAAATCTTCAAAAAAAAAAAGGAGATGGAGGAAAAAATAAAGGATATTAAGAAGAACTTGGTGAGCATATAAAAGAAATTTTAAACATATATTAAAAAAGAAATCTGTTGTTAATGAAAGCTACAATAAAAGAAATTAAAAATACAGTAGACTCACACAAAAGCCAATTCAAACAGGAAGAGGAAAGAATCAGTGAATTGGAAGATAGCATATAAGCAAATGCACAGATAGAACAGATGTAGAAAAACAAGGAAAAAATGAGCAGAAACTCAAGGAATTGAATGAAACATGAAAAGCACAAGCATACACATTATGGGTATCCCAGAGTGATGGTAGAAGGGCAAGGGTGTAAAGGAAGTGTTTGAAAAAATAATGGCTGAAATTTTTCCAATTTTTATGAGGGACATGGAGGTACATGTTCACAAAGGGCATCTTACTCAAAACAGAATACTAACAAATCTATTCTAAGACACATTCTAATCAGATTGTCAAATGACAAAGATAAAGAGAGAATCCTGAAAGCAACAAGAGAAAGGAGCTACATCACATATAAAGGATGCGCTATAAGATTAAGTTCTGATTTCTTATCTGAAACCATGGAAACCAAAAGGCATAAGACATAGTTATGGTGCTGAAAGAGGAAAAAAATGACAGCCAAAATTCTGTATCCAACAAAAGTAGCCTTCAAAAGTGAGGGAGAGAGGAAGGTATTCACTAATATTCAGAAATTAAGATTATTGGTCAACAAGAAACCTGCCCTTAAAGAAATACTAAAGGGAGATCTGCAGGTTGAAAAGAAAAGACCATTGAGGGAGGTTTGGTTTAGAGTTTAGAAAGGGAGATTATTATAAAGTATAGCTAAAAGTGTCAAAAGTGAAGCAAAAATAAGTTATTAACATATATAATCCTAAAATCATAATGGCTGAAGTAATTATTGAGTTTACAGTAATGACATTGAATGTTAATGGATTTAAGGCCACAATTAAAAGACAGATTGGCAGAATGGGTACATATATGATCTATATGCTATGCACAAGAAATTCACATTAGACCAAAAGACACAAACAGCTTCAAGTGAAAGTTGGAAAATGATTTTTCTACACAAAGAGTAACCAAAAAAATAAATAAATAAATAAATACCTGGGGTAGATATATTAATATTGAACAAAATAGACTTTAAATGTAAAATTGTTGTAAGAGACAAGGAAGGACTCTATAATCTAATAAAGGGACAATCTTAAAAGAAGAAAGAACAGTCATAAATATTTATGCAATTTACCAAGATGTCCTGAAATACATGAGGCAAACAATGATAAAACTGAAGGAAGAAATAGACACCACTACAATCATAGTAAGGCACTTGAATACACCACTTTCAGCAATAGAAAATAGACAGAGGATCAATGAATAGACAGAGATCATGAATAATATGTTAAAGGAACTAAACCTAATGATACATACATAACATTGCACCTTAAACAGCAGGATATACCCTGTTCTCAAACACTCATCGATCATTCTTCAGGATAAATAATATGTTAGGCCACAGAATAAGTCTCAAAGAATTTTGAAATTATACAAAGCACTTTCTCTGACCACAAGGGAATGAAGCTGTAAATCAATAATGCACAGAGAACTAGAAAATTCACAAATATATGGAATTTAAACAATAAGCTCTTAACAATCAGTGGGTCAAGGAGTAAATTGCAAGAGAAATCAGTAATTATTTTGATGCAAATGAAAATGAGAACACAACATATCAAAACTTATGAGATGTAATTAGATCAGAACATAGAGGGAAATTTATAGCCCTTAACGCCTACATTTAAAAAAGAAGAAAAAGCTAAAATCAAATACCCTAACTGCACATCTGGAGGAACTACAAATAGAACAGCAAACAAATTACAAAGCAAGAAAAAGAAGATAAATAACAAGGGTTAGAGCAGAATTAAATGAAATTGAGAAGAAAATAGAAAGAATTAACAAAATCAAAATCTGGTCTTTTGGAAGATTCATAAAATTGAGAAACCCTTAGTGAGGCTAAGGAAAAAAAAGAGAGAGAGAGAGAGAGAGAGAGAGAGAGAGAGAGAGAGAGATGATTACTGACCCCACAGAAATAAAAAGAATAATAAGAGGATACTCTGAAAAATTGTATGCCAACAAGTTGGACAACTTAGATGAAATAAATATATTTCTAGAAACATATAAAAAACTTACCTCAATGAAAAAAGAAATAGAAGGCATCTACAGACCAATAATAAGTAATAAGATTGAATCAGTCATCAAAAACCTCCAAGTAAATAAAGGCCCAGTACCAGATGGTTTCACAGATGAATTCTACATATCATTTCAAAAAGAACTAATACCAATCTATTCAAACTCTTCAAAAATTCTGAAGAGAAGTGAACATTACCTGACTCATTCTATGAAGCCAACATCACCCTAATACCAAAACTAGATAAAGATACCACAAGAAAAGAACATTACCAATCCATCTCTAATCAACTTAGATGAAAAAATCCTCAAAAAATATTTGCAAATTGAATCTGACAACATATAAAATGAATTATATATCAAGACCAAGTGGGTTTTATCCCACATATGCAAAGATGGTTCAATATAAGAGAAGCAAATATTGTAATACACCACATTATCAGTTTGAGGGAGAAAAATCACATGATCATCTCTAACAATGCAGAAAAGGTATCTGACAAAATTCAGCATCTCTTCTTGACAAAAATACTTCAAATGATAGAAATAGAAGGAATCTTCCTCAACATGGCCCATTTAACAAAAATATCAGAACACAGAGTAAAATATTATTTTTTACACTCTTAGATGAAAGAGATTGTCTAAGAGACATTAAATAAAATCAAAATGTTCTAGAAAAGTTGATAATTAGAGAGGAAAGAATCATCTATTTATAATTATGATTGTTTTTAAATATATAGCATATATTGTGTTAACCTAAGGTTTTCTCATGTCTTGAAGAATACTAAAATAGTCTACAAGTGTGTAAAAGTTCCCTATCAATGGATAAGTAGGGACAGATATAAGCTTGAGGAAAGAATTAAAAGGGTAAAATTGGAAGAGTTTGACCAAGGCAAAAATTCATAAAGAACGGGTTCACTCCCAGCTTACTTTGGCCTCCATTTTTTGCTTTTGCCACTTCCACCTACCCATAAACTTTTTTTCATTTTTTTTTTAAAGAAGGTTTCAATTACATAAATGTTACATAAAAAAATATAAGGGATTCCCATATACCGCATTCCCTGCCCCTCCAATATTTCCCACATTAACTACATCCTTCACTAGTGTGGTATATTTTTTACAATTGATAAAAACATATTGAAGCATTGCTACTAACCATGGATTATAATTTACATTGTACTTTACACTATGTCTCACTCAATTGTGTAGGCTATGACAAAATATATAATGGCCTGTATTCATCATTGCAATGTCTTGCAGGAAAATTCCAATGCCCTGAAGATGCCCCAATATTACACCTATTCTTCCCTCCCCCATCCCTTGGAACCTCTGTGGGTCACTGCATTTTTTCCAATGATGAGCGTTCTTCCATTGCTAGAATACTAAGTCTATAGTAGAATAGTAATGTTTCCTTTAGTCCATTGTTCATTCCCCAATCTTGAGAATTTGGGATGATGATGCCCACTCTGCTTCTCTTTGAGGAGGAGATTAGATATCATGGGGCAGATAGATGGAGTTGTCTTGCTTGAAGTTACAGACACTCTCTGTTCCTTGGGATAGGTGTTGTCCATCATCATCTCCTTGTTAGTTGTCCTGGGTAAGTCCAATGAACTGAAGAGTAGGTGTTGCAACTCTGCTGAAATTGAGGGTTCAACTGGCACATGGATGGAGCAAAGATTTAAGTCACTGGGACATATATTTATCAAGGATAGTGCTAACTATAAGTTCAAATAAATGTGGCAGAAGAGCCATGTGTAGAGAACCTGTAAATGAGTCTAACTGTTACACTGGGGAGCATAAATTGCAAAGTAATTCCCATAAACACGGTGCTGAATTTCTGAGCTGTCTGTATTGCTTATAGATTCTGGATGTCTCTAGAGCCCTCAGGAGCCCCGCTATTTGAGGCACTGTTTTTGGTGGCAGTCAATGAGATACTGCTGAGACTTGCATAAGTGCAACTTCTAGAATGAACTCCAGACTTAATTTGATATCTGACTTCTAAGCGTCTGTCAGCCTGGTGATTTTTTTTATAATGATATATAAATATATATGCATTTTTGTGCATTTGCTTACATAAATGTTATTATATATATAATATATATCTATATTAAAAGGTGCTTAGTTTACCTAGATACTACACAGAAATTACAGGGATTCCCATGTTCCCCACCTCCCACACCTCCCATAACATCCCACACAAATATCCTTCATCAATGTGGCACATCACCCGTAATGGATATACACATCCTGGGGACCTGCCACCAAGCATAGACCACAGTTCACATCGTAGACCACACTCTCTCCCACAGAGTTCTGCATGGTATATGCTGATGTATAATGGTCTACATCTGTCGCCGCAATGCCACTCAGGACAATCCCCAAGTCCTGAAAAAGCCCGTTTTTCAACTTCCCTTCCCCTCCCTGCTCTGAAAGCATCCAGTGATGACCGGCTCCACCTCACTGTTATAATCTCTTCCATTGCTTGAATCACAATATGTCTACAACAGAATACCATTAAGTCCACTCTAGTCCATAGCTCTTCCCCTAATCCTGAGGGCACTGGGAAGATGATGTCCACTCCACCTCCAAGTGAGAGAGGGCTTATATCCCATGGATATGGTGGATGGGATCATCCTGCCTGCAGCTGCAGGCCCTCTCCATTCCCTGGGATGGCCGTTACCCATCGTCGTCTTCTCGCCAGGTGACTTGGATGAGTCCATTGAGCTCTAGGGTAGGAGTTGCAGCTCCACCGAGATTCCAGGGGCAGCTGGCTTATAGGTAGGCCAGAGGCTTCAGTCTCTGGAAGTACACCTAAAAACTCCAGCATCACATATAGATTTGAATAGAAGGGACTGTTGGACGATGTGCAGGGAGGATTTATTTGAGTCCAACACTGTCACTCTCAGGAGCACAGATTCCAAAGTAGAGCCCACTAATAAGGCATCAATCTCTGGGGCTATCCTCCCTTATATAGGACCTGGGTGCCTCCAGAGCCTTCAGGAGCCCCTCTTTGTGAGGTGATATCCACTTTGCTTGTTCTATGAGATCCTACTGAGGTGTCCTTAAGCATTACCTCTGGGATGACCTCCCAACTCTCTTTGAAGTCTCTTAGCCACGTGAACTCATTTATCTTTACCTTTTCCCCTGTTTATTCAAGGTCTTTTTCCAATCATGTTGCCAGTTGGCACTTGGTATTAATCCCTCGTTGCCAGGTAGGCTCATCCCTGGGAGTCATGTCCCACATTTGGGGTAAGGTAATGCACTCATATGCTGAGTTTCAGCCTGGTAATTTCTGACCATGTTGCAGCTTAAATAATATGCTTGTGTAATATGAGTGCTTTCAAGCTATGTTATGGTATTCTTGTAAAAAATTATTATGGTGTACTTTAAATTAAAAAAATATATATTAATTGATAGAATTTTTTAAATTACATGTTTATGACCTAAAATAGTTCTTAAATTTCCTATGCTTATATTCATATGCTTAGCAAGTCATTTAATTAAATTCATCATACATTGATTTCTCATTTTTTTCAACACCAGGCCTTGGGTTACAGGTTGGAAAATGAATGCTAGAAAGGACTACTAGCAAATAGATCATTTAAATTCATGAGATTTAAATGATCTATTTGCTTTTCAACCATTAAATTGTGCAGGCCCTTTAAAAACAAATCAAAACTAATTATAATAAAATATACAATATTTGTCAGAAAGCATTCTCTATGATAGGATAGCTCTTTTCCTGCATTCTCCTCAAAACTCAGAGTTTCCCATATTAAATGTTTAACTTAACTGAAAAATTTTGTATGTGTTCTAAATGCTCCACCAACCATCAGTTGCATTCCCATCTCTCTCCCTCACCTGGAGCCTCACTATTCCCTCATACACAACAGTACTGAAAATAGACCAATTAATAAACCTATAATGGCCACTAGGCATTCTAGTGAAAAGAAGAGCTTCATATCTCTTACTTTAATAAAAAATCAGAAATGATTAAGCTTACTAAGAAAGGCAGAGTGAAAGCTGAAATAGGACAAAATCTTATACCAAAGAGTTAGCAAGTTGTGAATGCAAAGGAAACATTCTTCATAGAAATTAACAGTGCTATTCCAGTGAACATATGAATGATAAGAAAGTAAACTAGTTTTATTGCTGATATAAAGAAAATTTTAATGTTCTGGATGGAAGATTAAAGCAGCCACAACATTCCCTGACTCTGAAGCTTAGTCCATAGGAAGGCCCTAAATTTCTTCAATTCCATTAAGGCTGAGAGAGGTGAGGAAGCTGCAGAAAAATAGTTTGAAGCTAGCAGATGTTGGTTAATGAGATTTAAGGAAAGAAGCCATGTCCATTACATAAAAAGTACAAGATGAAGCCGCCGTATATTGGAAGAAAATATTATGGAGGACTTTGATGGATAAAGAGTAGTCATTGCTTGGCTTCAAAACTTCAAAGGATAATTCGATAGTCTTGTTAAGGGCTAATCCACCTGGAGACTTTAAGATTAAGCCAATGTTCATTAACCATTCTGTAAATCCTATGGCCCTTAAGAATTAAGTTAAATCTACTCTATCTGTGCTCTATAATTGGGAAACAAAGTTTGGGTAACAGCACATCTGTTTACAACATAACGTATGGAATATTTTAACCCCATTCTTGAGACATATTGTTCAAAATGAAGATCCTTTTAAATGTTCCTGCTTATTGGCAATGCAATTGGTCATCCAGTAGCTCTCTTGGGGATGTACAATAAGATTAATTTTGTTTTCATGACTATAAATACAGCATCCATTCTGCATCCCTTGGCTTAGGAGTAATTTTAACTTTCCTGTGTTTTCATTTAATAAAATGCATTTTAGAGGGCTTTAGCAGACACAGACCATAATTCTTCTGATGGATCAGGGCAAAGTAAATTGAAAACATTCTGGAAAGTATTCACAATTTTAAGAAAGTAATTACATTTGTGATTCATGGGAGTAGGTCAAATATCAACATTAGCAACAGTTTGGAAGAAATTGATTCTTATCCTCATGGATGACCTTGAGTACCTCAAGACTTTAGTGGAGGAAGTAACTGCAGATGTAGTGAAAATAGCAAGTGAAATAGTATTAGAAATGTAGCTCAAAGATGTGAATGTTTGGCTGCTATCTCATGATAATACATCAATAGAATGGATGAGGAGTTGTTTCTTAGGGATGAGCAAACAATGTGGTCTCTTGAGATGTAACCTACTCCTTGTAAAAGTACTGTGAATATTGTTGAAAGGACACAAACGTATTTAGAGTATTACATAAACTCAGTTTATAAAGCAGTCACATGGTTTGAGAATACTGACTTCAATTTTGAAAGAAATCGTACTGTGGGCAAAATGCTATCAAACAGCATACATACTAAAGAGAACTATCATGAAAGAAAGAGCTAATCATTGCAGTGAACTTCACAGTTGTTTTATTTTAAGAAATTGGCACAGCCACACCAACCTTCAGGTACCCCCACCCTGATAAATGAGTAGCCATCAACATCAAAGCAAGACCCCACACTAGCAAAAAGTTTAGGATTTCTGGAGGCTCAGACATTAGTTAATATTTTTGGTAGTAAAGTATTTTTAAATAATGTATGTACATGTTTTTTTTCAGACATAAAGTTATCTTACAATTAATAGACTACAGTAGTGTGTAAACATAACTTTATATTACTGGGAAACCAAAAAATATGTGACTTGCTTTTCTGTGATATTTGCTTTATTTCAGTGGTCTGGAACAAAGCCCACAATATCTCCATAGTATGCTTGTAATTCTGGTCATTTGATGAGTATGCAAAATTTTCCTGAATCATAAAAGAATTAGTGTGAGATATACATAAGACATGACCCTCAAATATAGGAGAAGGGGCATCCTAAGTAGAGAAGATAGCAGAAAATAAAACCTGGAAGTGAGAGATCAGGCTGTTTGGAGAATGTAGAGGAGTGCGGTATATTTGCTTAAATCATCTAAACAAAGGGAAACAAAAGAAAAAAGGTGGCAATAGAAAAGACATCGCATAGGTATTGTTGACATGAAAAATCTATTATATTTTGCAACATTGTGCTTTTCCAATGCAGTAATCTCTATGATGATTAAACCAGACATGAGCCAATTTGGGGAGATTTCCAATTACCAGAATAGGAGGTTCAAAATTATTCCAAGGTAAACAGCCTTTTTTTGTAAATTTCTGGAGAGGGTTGTGTCTGGATTAAAGATATCATTTAGATAGATACTTCTTGTGTTCCTCAAATACAAGTGTTCACACTGGGAACAATTTAGACCCTTTAAAATGAAGGTTCCTACATGAATAATAGTAATATGTTCTTTATACTTTTGTAATGTCAGAAGTTATTTAATCCAAATCCCAAGGAAAGCTTAAGTTCATTCTACAATGATGTGAATAATAGCTACACTAGGGACACAGCATGGGAATCAACATGAATATCAATTTATTAACTTTAATTCTCAAGGTATCATTTGAGACCATAACCTTTGGAAGGCAATTTTTATCTCCACATTTCTCAGTGTATAGATGAAAGGATTCAGCATAGGAGAAATAACAAATTAAAACACAGAGATTTCCTTTTCCTTGTTCTCACTGGCAGCACGTAGAATATATATATAGATACAGGGCACAAAAAATAAAATTACAACAATTATGTGAGAGCTACAGGTTGACAGAGCTTTGTGTCATGCTGCAGAAGTGTGTGTCCTAAGATTGTACAGTATTCTTATGTAACATGCCACCAGGACAGGGAAAATTAAAACCCCTGAAATCCCTGAATTGATAATAACTAAGACACTAAAAACAAGTATGTCTTTGCAGACCAGTTTCAAAAGAGGCTTCACATCACACATGTAGTGATTGATTTAATTAGGGCCACAGAAAGGTAAATTGAGGACCATGAGCAGTAGAGCAATAGAGTGACAAAAGCCCACACTCCAGGCCATGATAATCAGCATGTTACATCTCTGCCTGTTCATGATGACCCTATTGAGGGAGATAGACACACATGTCCAGGAAGCAGAGCAAACCCCAAACATTATAAATCCTAACAGGCCTACTCTAAGACATATTCTTGTCAAAATGTCCAATGCTTAAGACAGAGAAAAAATACTCAAGGAAGCAAGAGAAAAGAGAACCATCACATACAAGGGAAGCTCAATAAAATTAAGGGTTGAATTCTCATCTGAAATGATGGAGGCAAGAAGACAGTAGTATGACATAGTCAAAATACTAAAAGAAAAAAATCTTCCTGCCACAAATTCTCTATCCAGCCAAGCTTGCATTCAAAAATGATGGAGAGTTCAAAATATTCACAGATAAACAGAAATTAAGAGAGTATGCCAATAAGAAACCAGCCCTTCAAGAAATACTAAAGGAAGTTCTACAGGTTGAAAGAAAAAAACAGGAGAGAGAGAGTTGGAGGAGAGTGTAAGAACAACTAAAAAGACCAAAAGAGAAATAAAAACAACATATGACATACATAAATCCAAAGAAAATATGGATGATGTAAGAAATTTGTTGAGAGTAATAACACTGAATGTTAATGCATTAACCTCACCAATCAGGAAACACAGATTGGGAGAATGGATAAGGAAATATGATCCATCTATAAGCTGTCTACAAGAAACTCACCTTAGAACCAGGGATTCAAGGAGGCTGAAAGTGAATGGCTGGAAAACAATTTTACCAGCAAACAATAACCAAAAAGGGCAGGAGTAGCTATTCTAATATTGGACAAAATAGACTATAAATGCAAAACTATTGTAAGAGACAAAGATGGACTCTATATATTACTAAAATTGGTAATCTATTTAACATTGACTTAGAATTACTTGCTAGAAGACTGAGGCAAGAAAAAGATATAAAAGGCAACCATATTGGAAAGAAAGAAGTTAAAATTTCAATATTTGCAGACGATGTGATACTATACATAGAAAGCCTTGAGAAATCTACAACAAAGCTTCTAGAACTTATAAAGGAGTTCTGTAAGTCACAGGCTAAAAGATGAATGCTCAAAAACCAGTTGCAATCTACTGCACACGAATAATGAGCAATCTGAGGAGGAAATCAAGAAAAAAAAATACCATTTACAATAGTAACTAAAAAAATCAAATAACTAGGGATAAATTTAACTAAAGATGTAATGGCCTTATATACAGAAAAATACACAATGCTGTTAAAGGAAATCAAAGAAGTCTTAAATAAATGGAAGAATATTCTCTGTCCATGGATAGGAAGAATAAACATCACAAGATGTCTACCTTACCCAAACAAATATACAGATTTCATGCAATCCCAATAAAAATCAATGCTGAATTTTTTAATTAATTGAAAAAATTAACTACAAAATTTATTTGGAAGGATAAGAGGCCCCAAATCACCAAAGACATATTGAAACAGAAAAATGTAGTTGGAGGTATCACACTACCTGGCTTTAAAACATACTAAAAAGCTACAGTGGTCAAAACGAATGGAACTGAATTGAGAGTTCTGATATAGATCCTTGCATTGACAATCATCTGATATTTGACAAGGCCACCAAGCCCAGTCAGTTGGGAGAGAATGGACTCTTCAACAAGTGGTGCTTGGAGAACTGGATATCCATATCCAAAAGAATGAGAGAGGAACACCATCCCACACATTAAAATAAAATAAACTCAAGATAGTTCAAAGATCTAAATATAAGAGCAAAGACAATAAAGACCTTGGAAGATAATGTAGGGAAGCATCTACAGGACCTTGTAATAGGAAATGGTTTCATGAACTTCACACCCAAAGCATGAGCAGCAAAAGAAAAAATAGATAAATGGGATCTCAAAACTAAAATCTTCTGCACCTCACAAGACATTTTCAAGAAATTAAAAAGGCAGCCAACCTAATGGGAGGAAGTATTTGGCAACCATATATCTGATAAGAGCTGAATATCCTGCATATATAAAGAAATCATACACCTTGAAAATAAAAAGACAAACAACCCATTTAAAAAATGGGCATGTGACCTGAAATTACACTTCTCCAAGAAAGATGTACAAATGGCTAAAAAGCATGTGAAAAAATGTTCGACATCTCTAGCTTTTAGGAAACTTCAAATCAAAACTACAGTGAGATATCATCTTACACCCATTGAATGGTGGTTATTTAAAAAACAGCAAACTATAAGTGTTGGAGAGGATGTGGACAAATGGGAAACTTCATCTACTGCCAGAGGGATTGTAAATGGTCAGCCACTATGGAGGACAGTTTGGTGGTTTGTCAAATAACTAACTATAGAAGTTCCATATGATACAGCAATTACACTTCTGGGTATATACCTTGAAGAATTGCAAGTAAAGTGGTACAGTGTAGTTGCATATTGAAGGGATAGGACAGGTAGGTAATCATATTATTGGGTTGGGTGGTGCAGGGTTGACAGGTGGATAGATTGGGAAGGGTGGGTTAGAAGGTCCAGGATACTGGGGGCAAGAGTTGAGAGAAGGACCAGGTGAACACTGGGGATTTGTGGGTATGAGGTTGAAAGTACAGAGGTGGGAATGCTCTTATGGCAATATGACAAGGAAGGGTCACTGGTTTAGGGTGTAGGTTGGAGAGGCATTCGAGTCAGGGTGCACCTGGAGCGGGCTTCTAGGGAGTGTGTGAGTGTTATTTCTGTCATAATGTGTTTTATTAGTGGGAGGAGACCCACATAATGAGTGGGGAGGAGTTGGACTCCCATCTTTGAAACAACTGATTTGTTCAGAAAGAGACTGGCATGGGTCTCTCAAGATCAAGGGTGGTTCCTAATAGGGGAGGAGAAACCAGTGTGTCATGACCTCTTGTTGCATGTATCTATGAATCTTGTCATCCAAGGAGTCAAGCCAGGGGGTTGTCATGGGCCCTGTGGGGATGGGGTGGGAGGAATAGAATAGATCAAATGGGGTATTTAGTGATCAGTGGAAATGTCCTTCATTACCATACAGTGGTGGACAGAGGACATAGTAAATATCACCAAAGTTTATTAAAGTGTATGGTCTAATATGTAAACCATAGTGTAAATCATTGACAATGTTAAGTAGCTATGTTTCACTATTTTTATATCAGTTATAACAATGCTACCGTCCTCATATAAAAAGGTATTAATATGGTGGGGCAGGAAAGGTGGAGGATGTTGGGTATATGAGAGTCTCCTCTATTCTGTGTGTGACTATGCTGTGACCTAAAACTTCTTTAAAAACAAAACAAAAAATAATGAGACACTGGGGAATGAGAGGGGGAGTGTTTCAGAGTACACATTGGATGCCAGATATTGCAGTGATGAAAGATAAAAGTAAAAAAAAATTGCATTATATTTTTCATTTATTTAATATATCAATATGTTAATTTTGTTTTATTTTTAGTTTTTAAAAAGTTTTTTTACATATTTTATCTCTTACATTTGAACTTATCATTGTTCTTTCATTTTCCTGTTAATTGTATTCAGCTCTTGTAAAACTTTCATCTTTGGGGAGGCATTGGATCACAGAAGGGTTGCATCTGGGGCAGGGGAGTGTCGTTGTTGTAGGGTGTCAGAGATGAGGGGTCCAGGGAAGGAAGTTCACCGGAGCATAAATATAAGGTATGTGAAAATGATCGGATGTTCACAGGGCATTGTCACAGTGGGTGGAGAATCATTCAATAAATGAGAGAATATTGAATTCCCATTCTGGAGAGTTCTGCCATGTTCTCTAAGGGAGCAGTGACAGTCCTCCAAGTGCAGGGGCAGTGACTGTTGAAGGAAGGTGATCCACTGATAGGACCTTGATATTAATGACTAGCCTTATGAGTCTTTGCTCTGAATTTGAAGCTTAGCCTATTGTTGTGGGGTGCCTGGGGGTTTCCTCCTGGGAGCCTCCTTGTTGCTCAGATGTGGCCTCTATCTGGTCCAAGCTCACCATGTGAATGTATTGCCTAACTCCCAGCATGGGCCATGACTCCCGAGGTTGAGTCTCCCTGCCACCAAGGGATTGCTACCAAGTGCCAACTGGCAATGTGACTGGAAGAGGGCCTTGAATGAAGGGGGGAAAGGGTAAAGACAAATGAGTTTATATGACTACGAGACTTCAAAATGAGTCAGGAGGTCATCCCAGAGTTAACGCTTATGCACATCTCAGTAGGATCTCATAGAATTAAAAAGTGACCATCATCCTAAATAGTGGGGCTCTAGAGGGCTCTGGAGACACCCAGGTCCTATGTCAGGGCAGATATCTTAGGCATTTGGAGCCTTGCCAGTGGGCCCTACTTTGGAGTTTGTGCTCCTGAAAGTGACAGAGTTGGAGTCAACTAAGTCTTCCCTGTACATGGCTCATCTGTCCCTTCTATTCAAATCTATACTTGGTGCTAGAGTTTGTAGCTGGACATCCAGAGAATTGAGTCTTTGGGCTGTCCATGTGCCAGCTGGGCCTGGGAACCTCGATGGAGCAGCAAATCCTACCCTACAGCTCATTGGTCTCACCCAGGACAACTGGCAAGGAGATGATTATGGGCAACGGCCATCCCAGAGTATGGAGAGAGTCTGCAGCTGCAGACAGGATAATCCCATCCATCTTTCCCATGGGATATGAGCCCATTCTCAATTGGAGGTAGAGTGGACATCACCATCCCAGACTCCTCAGGATGGGGGGAGGAGCTATGGACTAGAGTGGACTTACTGGCAATCTACAATAGACATATCATGATTCAACAAATGGAAGAAATTACAACATTGATATGGTGCCAGTGGCCACTGGATCTCTGGGTGCAGGGAAAGGGAAATGTAGTTGTAATACAGGGGCTTTTTTGGAACTTCTGAATTGTCCTGCGAGACATTGCAATGACAGATATAGGCCATTTTCTATCATCATATAAAATGCAGAACTGTGAGGGAGAGAGAGTGGTCTACAATGTGAACTATGGTCCATGCTTAATGGCAAGTCCCCAGGATGTTTTTATCAATCGCAATTAATGTGTCACACTAATGAGGATGTTGTTGTGGGAGGT
>JAKSZT010053964.1:137634-165550 GCA_026826555.1 Tolypeutes matacus | reverse complement strand
CTCCTCACCAGGTGACTTGGATGAGTCCATTGAGCTGTAGGGTAGGAATTGCAGCTCCACCTAGATTTCATGCACACCTGGCACATAGGTAGGCGGGAGGCTCCAGTCTCTGGAAGTCTAAGTATCTTTTAAAAAATATAAATAAATAAATAAATAAATAAATAAATAAATAAATAAATAATCAATATACCGATAATGTCAAAAAAATAAAATAAAACCATTAAGGGGTGTTCAAAGACTTCACAGACAAAGAAAAATGGGTGGAATATGTCCCAAAAGAACAGAACTACAAGAGACTCAAAAGAGAGTGCTGCAGCGTGAAAGGAATAAACAAGGGTGAGAGACTTAGAGAAGACTGTAAAATGAAGATATTAGAAAGGTTTAGATAGACAATAGTATAATATGACAACAGAAAGCCAAACGTCAAAATGAATAAATCAAATAATGCCTTTACAGTAATAACGTTGAATGTAAATGGATTGAATCATCCATAAAAAGATAGACTGATGCCATGGATAAAAAAATATGAACCATCTTTTGATTGTCTACAATAGACTTGCCTCAGATGTAAGGAGGTTAAAAGTGAAAGTTTGGAAAAAGATAATCCATGCAAATAGTAACTTAAATAAACTGGATTTGTTGTACTAATATCAGACAAAATAGATTTTAGAAGTAAAAGTGTTATAAGCAATGAAGAAAATCATTACATATTAATAAAAGGGGCAATTCAAAAAGAATAAATAACTATACTAAAGGCATTTGCACCTACCTTCATTGCCCCCAGATACAGAGGCACACACTAGCAAAGGTGAATGGAGAAATAAATGTCTCTACAATAGTTAGAGGCTTCAATATACCATTGCCAGTATTGGATAGAATATCTGGAGATAGGATAAATAAAGAAATAAAGAACTTGAATAATATGATAAATGAACTAAATCTAGCAGACATCTATAGAGCATTGTACCCCATACCAGCAAGATATACGATATTTTCAAGTGTTTATGGATCCTTCTCTAAGAGAGTCTATATGTTAGTTCAAAAGATAAGTCACAATAAATTTAAAAGATTGAAATTATTTGAAACACTTTGTCTGATCATAACTGAATGAAGCTAGAAATCATTAATGGATGGAAAAGAGAAATGCATAGATATATGGAGATTAAACAACACATTCTTATATAATGCATCAGAGAAGAAATTGCAGGAGAATTCAACAAATAACTTGAGATGAACGAAAATGAGAACACAACGTATAAGAACTTATGGAAGCTGTAAATTTTTAAATGATTGAAAAATGACCTTGGGAAGAATCAAAGAACTGGTACAATTTTATATTTGGCTGGATAAGTTAAATACTTTCATGTCATTAAATTGAATTGCAATGATCAGTTGACTTTTGAGATTCTGAGACCATTAGAATTCCAACTATCTTTGGGATTCTCTCACCTTATAATTTTGGTAACAAAGCCTTACAAGAGCTATCTGTGTAGGAAAAAATCAGTGATGTTAACAAAACAATCATTCATAAGAAAAATTCCAAAGAGAGCAGTAACATGTTATAGTGAGAGTGCCAAAGATGAAAAACAAAGACAATTGTTACAAGAAAAAAAAAATCTTATGGGACATCACAAAGGCAGTGCTGGGGTGAAATTTATAGCTCTCAAAGCTTACATTAAAAAAGAAGAAAGATCTAAAATTCAAGACCTAACTGCACATCTGGAGGGGCTCAGAAAACAACCACAAACTAATCCCAAAGAGGCTGAAGGAAAGAAATAGTAAAGATCAGAGCAAAAATAAATGAACTGGAGAACAAAAATACAATGGAATCAACAAAACCAAAAGTCAACTTTTTTTTTCATAAGATCAACAAAATTGATCTAGACTGACAAAATATAACTAGACTGACAAAGAAAAAAGTGAGAAGGCACAAATAAATAAAATCAGAAATGAGAGAAGGAACATAACTACCGACCCACAGAAATAAGAGAGATCATAAGAGTATACTATGAGCAACTGTGTGTCAAAAACAACAACAACAACAACAAAAACACATAGAAAACGAATTCCTAGAAAAACATGAATCACCAACAGTGACCTTAGGAGAAATAGAAGACTTTTACAAACCAATCACAAGTGAAGAGATTGAAACAGTCATCAAAAACTTCCCAAAGATGAAATGCCCAGGTCCAAAATGGCTTCACAGGTGAATTCTATCAATCAATCCAAGATGATATAATACCAATCTTGTGCAAGCTCTTCCAAAAAAATTGAACAGGAAAGAATGTTCCCAAACTCATTCGATGAAGCCATCACTCAAACACCAAAACCACATAAAGATATTATGAAAAAAGAAAATTAGAAATCAATACATTTATAGGAAAACGAAATAATAATGATAAATTTAAATGCAAGAGATAAGGTACAAGGAAATTCAGAAAAAAAAAAAAAAACCTAAAAATAAAATATAATTAGCAGATTGGGACATTCAAAAAAAATGGGAAAAAACAAAAAAAATCCTTTAAAAAATTATTCATTTTTCGTTTTATCATTGCATTATTGGATATCCTGTGTACTGTGACACCTTACCCCTCTCATTCCCCAGTGTCTCCCAAATTTTAATTTAATTTTCAAAGAAGTTTTAGGTCACAGCAAAGTCACACACGGAATACTAGAGACTCCCACATACCCAACCTCCCTCCCTCTACCCCACCCCGTATTAAAACCTGTTTTTAAAAATGGATGTTAGCATTGTTATAACTGTTATACAGATAGTGAAATATAGCAACTAAACATTGTCAATGGATTACAGTATAGTTTATAATGTAGATGGTACAGTTTAATAATTTTTGATGATATTTACCATGTCTAGTGTCCATTACTGTAAGCTAATGAAAAACATTTCCCATGACCACTAGATACCCCATTTGATCTTTTCTGTTCCTTCCTCCCCATCCCCCTGGGGCATATGACACTCCCCTGTCTTGATTCATGGGATGACAAGATTCATAGTTACATGCCGTGGTTATTCTAACCTGCCCTTCCTAATCTACCCACCTTTCAACCCTGCACCACCAAATCCAGTAATATCACTACCTATCTGTCCTATCCTTCAATATGCAACTATACTCTAACACTTTACCATAGATTATGTCCATATGGGTGATGGCTCAAAAACCTACCCTTCTCTCTCTCCCTTGTTAACCTATCTTTCAGACAGTGGTTCTCAGAGTCTGCTGACTTTCCTCAATTCAAATCAGTGAGGTCATATAATGTTCATCCTTCAAAGCTTGGCTTGCTTCACTCAACATAAGGTCTTCAAGAGTCATCCGTGTTATTCCGTGTGTTCAAACTTTATTCCTTCTTACAGCTGAGTAATATTCCATTGTATGTATGTACCACATTTTGCTTATCCATTCATCTGTTGATAGGCACTAGGGGCTGATACCAACTTTTGGCAATTGTGAACAATGCTGCTAGAAACATATCTGTTTGTGTCTTTGCTTTCAATTCTCCTGGGTATATACCCCGCAGTGGAATTGCTGGATCATACGGAAGATCTATTGTTAGTTTTCTGAGGAACTGCCAAACTGTCCTCCACAGTGGCTGGACCATTCCACAATCCCACCAGCAGTGGATGAGGGTTCCATTCCTCCACATCCTCTCCAACACTTATAGCCTAAGAGACTTCAAAGAGAGTTGGGAGGTCATTCCAGAGGTAACGCTTATGCACACCTCAGTAGGATCTCATAGAAAACCAAATTGGATATCACCCCACAAAGAGGGGCTCCTGAGGGCTCTGGGGACACCCAGGTCCTATATAAGGGGGGATAGCCCCAGAGATTGATGCCTTATCAGTGGGCCCTACTTTGGAATCTGTGCTCTTGAGAGTGACAGAGTTGGACTCAAATAAGTCCTCCCTGCATATGGTCCATCCACCTCTTCTATTCAAACCAATATGTCATGCTAGAGTTTGTAGCTGTGCTTCCAGAGACTGAAGCTTCTGGCCTACCTATGTGCCAGGTGTGCCTGGAATCTCAGTGGAGCTGCAATTCCTAATCTACAGCTCAATGGACTCACCCAAGTCACCTGGTGAGGAGACGATGATGGACAATGGCCATCCCAGGGAATGGAGAGAACCTGCAGCTGCAGGTAGGATAATCCCATCCACCATATCCATGGGATATAAGCACACTCTCACTTGGAGGTGGAGTGGACATCACCATCCCAGTCCCCTGAGGATTAGGGGAAGAGCCATGGACTAGAGTGGACTTAATGGTATTCTTTTGTAGACATACTGTGATTCAAGCAATGGAAGAAATTATAACAGTGAGATGGAGCCAATGGTCACTAGAAACTTTTGGGGCAGGGATGGGAAGGGCAGTTGTAATACAGGGGTTTATCAGGACTTGGGAGTTGTCCTGAGTTATGTTGCGGCAATGGATATAGGCCATTTTACATCAGCATATATCATGCAGATCTGTGTGGGGGAGAATGTGGACTGTGATGTGAACTGTGGTCTATGCTTAGTGACAAAGCCCTAGGATGTGTATATCCATTGTGGGTGATGTGCCACACTAATGGAGGATGTTTATGTGGGATGATGTGGGAGGTGTGGGGGGTGGGGAACATGGGAATCCCTGTAATTTCTGTGTAGCATTTAGGTAATCTAAGCACCTTTTAAATATATACATATAAATTAAAATTATGTAAGCAAATGAACATAATGCACATAAATGCATATATATTTATATATATATATATTTTACAAATATTGGTTTGTATTGTGAAAAATTTTATTTTTACCCACAATAAAAAAAATTTAATTTAATTTAATTTAATTTTTAAGGAGGCTTTGGATTGCAAAAATGATGCATCAGAAGTATGGGGGGATTCCTATGTTCCCCACCCAGCCCCCCTCCCACGGTTTTCCTCCATTACCAGCATCTTTGATTGGTGTGATATATTTGTTGCAACTGACGAATACACATTGCAGCGCTGCTACTGATCATGGTCGATAGTTTATATTATAGTTTACACTTTGCAATGCACATTTTTATAGGTTTTGACAAATGTGTGGTGGTCTGTATCCATTGTTGCAATAACATTAAGAACAATTCCAGTCTCTCCCAAACGCACCATGTTGCACCTATTCTTCCAACATCCTCCCCTCAGAATCTCTGGTGATCACTGCCTTCATATCAATATTGCATGTTTTTCCAGTACTAGAATAATAATTTTACTTTAGTCCAGAATTGCATTCCCATGGGCATTACCATCCTAAAATCTATAGATTTCTTAAACTCTTTGCCAACAATGGCCCTCATTTCATTTTGGAAACCTATTTACATGGTCATACCTATTTCTATGGCCACACTCCTCCAGATGGTCTGTTTCTAAAATTATCCTTCCAGGTTTTTAAAAATGCAATTTCTCCAAACATCCCTATACTTAAACCTTGCTTTGATCCTTCTACTTTCTCCTTATTAGTCTATTCTTCACTGCAATCACTTTTATTTCTTATCTATTTTAGACCTCAAATTATATTACTCCAATCACTCTTTGCTGTTATACTCATCTCCCTTGTTTTTTTTATTTTTCCATAATGCCCAATTGGTAAAATTCTATCATAAGAAAGATAGTCACCAACACAGAACATCTGAAATTCTGCTTTATTTGGTTTAATTGGAATACAGCCTAAGACCTAATGTTTACAGTCTTTTATGATCTATAACAAAATATTATGAAGCTGCATAAAAATTCTTCTACATTTTCCCATTACTCCAATGGAAAGATCTCATTTGTGTGTTCTCTCTCCTGTCTTCTTAGAATTTCTTGGGTTGTCCCATTTGTTAAGCATGATTCTCCTCTTGGGCATGTTCCTATCTTATTTAAACACTCTGTGAATTTAATTTATACCATTGAAATGGATATTGGAAAGTGGTTAAAATAGAGTTTTAGGTTGTATACAAGATACAAGAATAAAAATTTCAAAAACACATAGAACTGTATAATACAAAGGGTGGATTCCAATGGAAAATATTGATTTTAGTTAATAGTATGTAATTATGATAATATTGTTCCATCAGTTGTAAAAATGTACTCCGTTAATGCAGAATATTAATAATAGAGAAAACTGTTTACGTGGGGATGAGGTAATATGGAAATTCTGTAGTTTTGTATGATTTTCATGTAAACTCACACCTTAATAATAGTAATAATAATAAAGTATCTCTCAGGTCAGACATCCTGCTACGGGGAAAAAAAATCAATACTTTTAATGAATATAGATGCACGATCAAGTGGGTTTTATCCCAGGTTTGCAAGTATGGTTCAATACAAGAAAATTAGTGTAATAAACCACATTGATAAATTGAAGACGAAAAATCATATGATCCTCTATATTGATACATAAAAGGCACTTGACAAAATAAAGCACCCTTTCTAGAGAAAAAAAAAATACTCCAAAATATAGGAATAGAGGGATGCTTTCTCAATATACTTAAAATGCATATATGAAAATCCTACAGCTAGCATTGTACTCAATGGTGAAAGACTGGAAGCTTTCCCACTGAAATCAGGAACAAACAAGGATGTCCACTGTCACAATTATTATTCAATATTGTGCTAGAAGCTTTACCTAGAGCAATTAGGCTAGACAAAGAAGTAAAAGTCACCCAAATAAGAAAGACAGAATTAAAACTTCCCCTATTTGCTGATAACATGATCCTATATCTAGAAAATTCTGAAAGATCCACAACAAAGCCAGTAGAATTAAAAGATGACTTAAGCAAAGTGGCAGGATAAAGGATATGCAAAAATCAATATTGTTTATATACACTATGGATGTGCAGTCTAAGGAGGAAATAAAAAAAAGTTCCATTTATAAAAGCTACTAAAACAATCAAATATTTAAGAATAAACTTAACCAATGGCATAAAGGAATATTCAGAAAACTTCCAAATATTTCTACAAGACACAGAAGAAGACTTAAATAAATTGAAGGACATTCTGTGTTCATGGATTGGAACACCAAATATCATTAACATGTCAATTTTATCCAAACTGATTTACAGATTCAATGCAATCCAAATAAAAATCTCAACAGCCTTTTGCAGAAATTGAAATGCCAACAAATTTATTTGGAAGGGAAATGGGCCACAGATAGCCAAAAATGTCTTTAAAAAGAACAAATTTGGAGAACTCTCACTTCCTGACTTTACAGCATATTACTTAGCTATAGTGGTCAAAACAGAATGGTACTGGCATAACGACTCAGAAATTGACCCTCACATCTACAATCAAGTGATTTTTGACAAGGCTGTTAATTCTACCAAGCTTGGCCAGAACACTCTGTTCAACAAATGGTGCTGGGAGAACTGGATAGCCATATCCAAAAGAAATAAATAAGACTCCTATCTAGCACCTTATACAAAAATTAACTCAAAATGGATCAAGGGCCTAAATGTAAAAGCAACAACCATAAAACTTCCAGAGGAAAATGTAGGAAAACTTCTTCAAGATCCTGTAGTAGGCGCTAGTTTCTTAAACCTTATGCCCAAAGTACAAGGAACAAAAAAAAAAAATAGATAAATAAGACGTCCTCAAAATTCAACACTTTTGTACCTCAAAGGAATTTGTCAAAAGAGTTAAAAGGCAGTTGACTCAATGGGAGAAAATATTTGGCAATCACATATCTGATAAAGGTTTAATATCCATGATAAATAAGGAGATCATACAACTCAATAAAAATTATCCTATTATAAATTGGGCAAAAGACTTGGAAAAAAAAGTGTCCAAAGAAGAAAGACAAATGGTGAAGAAACATATGAAGATGTGTTCAACATTACTAGTGATTAAGGAAATGCAAGTCAAAACTACAATGAGATATCATTTCACACCTATTAGACTGGCCACTATTAAAAAGTCAGAAAACTGCATATGATGTTGAGAGATAGGAACACTTATTCACTATTGGTGGGAATGTAGGAAAGTACAGTCACTGTGGAGGACTGTTTGGCAGTTCCTAAGGAAGTTGAATATAGACCTGACATGTGACACGGTAATACCATTGCTAGGTAAAACCCCAGAAGAACTTAGAGCAATGGAACAAATAGCCATCTGCACACTGATATTCATAGAAACATTATTCATGATAGCCAAAAGTTGGAAACAACTCAGGAGTCCATCAACTGATCAATGGATAAATAAATTGTGGTGTATACACATGATGGAATATTATGCAGTGGTAAGAAGAAATGAAGTTGTGAATAATACAACAACATGGACAAATCTGGAGGACATTATATTGATTGAAGCAAGCCAGACACAAAAGGACAAATACTATGTGATTGCCCCATTAGGAAATAAAGATATTATGTGAAATATAAATATATTATGTGAAAAATGAATATGTGTAAAATTGCATATATAAGACCATTTTTCTTCAAAATTGAACAAATTTAGTTAATACTACAAAAGATTAATATCAGACAAAAAAATATATTATGCTAAGTGAAGGAGACCAGACACAGACTATTACATATTGTATGATTTCATTTACATGAAATGTAAATATAAATCAATTTATAAAGATGAAAGTAGATTAGTGGTTATGTAGGGCTTAGGAAAGAATGCTAGGTGTCATGGAGTCTTTCTTTTTGGAGTAAGGAAAGTGTTCTAAAATTTTTAAGATGATGAATGTATATTGTAATTATACTAAAAACCCTGATTATATACTTTGGATAGGTCATATGGTATGTGAACTCTCTCAATAAAACTGCTTAATAAACAAATAAATAATTTTGCAATAATAGACAGAAATAGTAGCTATATATAGCAGGAGAAACAGAGAGAGACTGAGAGGTGAGGCATTTTCTAGTTTGTTGGTTTATTATTATTATTATTGAAATAATGAAAATGCTCTAATCTTGATTCAAGTGATGAATGCACAACTATGTGATTTTACCAAATATCATTGATTGTACACTTTGAATGAATTGTATGCTTTATTAATATGCATCAATAAAATTGATTTGTTTGAAAAAACTTATATAACCTTTAATCCAAAATCTAAAGCCATACAACTACATATTTCTCACGCTATGCTATTTCTCTGAGGAATAAAGTGAGGAAAATAATTGAAACCAATAAAAAACCCTGCTGTGATCCTGCTGCCTACCATTAGATGTCAGACTGCAGGACAAACTTTCAAAAATAATTGAAAGTAGGGATTGGAACAGATATTTGCACACCAATGATTTTAGCAACATTATTCACAACTGCTGAAAGGTGGAAGCAACAGAAAATTCCATGAACAGATAAATGGATAAACAAAACATGTATACACATACATTGGAATATTATTAGGCTATAAAAAGAATGAAGTTTTGAGGCATGATACAACCTGGATGAAACTTGAAGACTTCATGTTGAGTGAAATTAGCCAGACACAAGAGGACAAGTATTGTACGACCTCACTTGTATGAAATAAGCAGATTATACCATTTCATAAAGTCAGAAACTAGAATACAGGTTACTAGGGCCTGTTGGGGATAGCAAATGGGGGATTAAGGTTTAAATAGGAATGGAGATTCCATTAACAGTGATGGAAAAGTATTGGCAATGGATGATGGTGACAGAGCATGACATTGTGAATATAATTTACACTGCCAAATTGTGTATTTGAAAATGTATAAAATGGGAAAGTTTAGGTTATATGTAAGTTACCAGAAAAAATCCATAGGACTGTACAATGCACAAATGAACCCTAATGAAAACTATGGTTATAGTTAATAGTATAATTATAATAATAATATAGTTTCAGCAATTGTAGAAAAGGTAAAATAATAATGAAAACTGTTAAATAGGAAAACTGTGTGTGAGTGTATATTTTGGAACACTCTACTTTATGCATGATTTTTCTGTAAGCCTACACCTGACCTAACAAAAAATATGTTTGTTGAAATGAAGTGATGGATTGTGAACAAAGGTGAAGGATAGAAAACACTGCATTAAAATCCCACATCTGGCCAAAACTCATCCAGAGATGTAAACTTGGTAAGCCAGAGGAAATCCACAGATGAGAGTGGACAGCTAAACTTGAAATACTTTTCATAAACATTACTCAGAACTCTAAAAATGACAACTATGAGAAAGCAAGAGGAAGAGAATCTAGTCATTCATTAATTAAAAACTATCACAGGCAAAGTATCAACTCTATGCCAAGCAGTATATACACAATTTTGTCATATGGTTCTCACTTTTAGGAGATATAGGCATAGATTGGATTATCAATATGTGGTTTGAGGCAATTAATTATTTCATTAATGACATAAATTGCATTATAGCCCAGGATACTCTAGAGCAGAGGCTACCAAATTTTTCCATAAAGGCTGAGAAGGAAAGTGTCTAAGGCCATGTGGGTTTTTGGTCTCTTACACAAACATGAATCCCTGCTGCTGTGGATGGAAACAACCATAAACCATATGGAAAGAATGGGTGGGCTTTGTTCCAATAAATCTTTATAAAAACAGAGTGGATTTGGTCCAGGGCAAAATTTTGCTCACCTCTGCTCCAGAACGGAGATGTCTAATAAGAATTTCTTTAATGGAAATGTTTCATAGCTGTGCTGTTTAATTTGATATCATACTACAAATCACATATTTGTGACTAGTGCCACAGGTAGAAATAATATTTGGATATATTAGGTTATATATATATATGCAAATAAATATATAAATTAATTAAAATTAATTAATTAAAATTAATTCCACCTGTTTTTCTTTACATTTTAATATAGCTAGCACAAAATTTAAAACTATATTCAAACCTTGCATTATATTTCCATTAGAAAATGTTGCAAGTTGTGTGCAAAATTTTGTGCTACCCGTGAGTCCTTAAAATTTTCAGTCCTTTACTGGGTTAATGGCTCTGCTAGGCAGGACTTGCAAGAAGAGCTGAAGACCCAGATTAGTTTGTATGTTTCTTCTACCTCATCTCCAAGCTCAACAATAATTCAGGTCTTTAATACCAACTTGCATTTGATTATATATAAATTTGGACATGTGGCTTTTATACGTGTGTGCTCATTGCTCAACAACAGGAATAAACATAATTAGTGCAAATGACTTATTTGCATGTAAAGAGTTGAGACTTTCAGAAAGCAATAGCATTTGTTTTATATGTATAATTTATTCCCCAGAGAGTGGTCATGGCTGTACACTTTCAGAAGGCAAGCAGATATTGTATAAGCATGGGCTATCTTGAGAAATCCATGTTCTTGAAATGTAGATATATCTTTTGTCTCTGGTTCAACAATTTACTGCAAAAGGACCCTATGAGGATATTGTATTTTGCCCCATTAGATAGCAAGTTCAATTGTAGCATCACATGAAAACTATTTTCCAGAAGAACCCAAGGATGCTGAATTTCCAAGATAAGGAACATGTCTTCCCTGCCCTCTTCCTCGCTAAAAACTCAAAGGCCAATCAACATTGCACTTAGCATTCCAAAAAAAGGGGAAATTATCTGAATTTCACAGATGATGGTCTGTGTCCCTTAACCCTAATTATTTAAAGTAGACTCACCTGGTGATGCATGAGAAAGATGATGCCTGTATCCTGCTCTCAGCAAAGTGAGCCACATGGCATAGTTGGTCATCAGATTTCTTCATAGGCATCCATTATTTAGTGTGACTGTTGATAGAGAAAGCCCTTCCTGTTCAATACTTTGCACTTCCTTGAGCTCTATCCTGCATCAGGATATGGATTTAAATTGGTCTTCCCCTGCCCATGTCTATGCTTTCTTCATTAGACATGAAAAATCACTTCTATCTCTGTTCTTAATTTCTTCAAGGCCATTATCACATTCCTTAAGGTACCTTACAAAATTGCATCATTTTGCTTAAATACAAAGAAAACAATATTTTAGTACAGAGTTATGGCTAAGAAGTTGATTTTGAAAAAGGCATAATTGGGCACACAGAGATAAAAACAAAGCTATATATTTCAAATATTTTACTTCCACATCTATAAGATATATCTTCATGCACGAATTCAGTAAAATTACTAATTACCTATTTTGTGGCAGAATCTAAAAATTGGGAAAATGTTGGTACATTTTCTAATCACATGTAGTTCACACACTGAATAAAAGAGAGATTTTACTCAAAAGATCACAAATTCAAGGGAAAAGCAAAAATAAATATTATGAAGCATAAATTAATACAAAACAAGAAGGTCAGGAAAGATTTCGCTGCAAAAATTGATACCAGCTGAAGAAAGGTCATATTAAGCGAAAAAAGAAAAAAAAGAAAGATATTCTCAAAGAGGTAAAGAACAAGACATTCATTTGATAAATGAATTATTCCCAGAGATATGAATAAAGATTTTGACATGGCCAATGACTTCCTCCCCACTTCTGATGATCTAGGTATATGTAATGTGGACATATAAAAAAATGACATAAGGAATACCTAGAGATTCACATCCTCAACCTGTGTCCTGGGTTCCTCTTGGCTCAAAACTGACCACAATTAATGATAGGTGGACATAGGAACAAGCAAAGAATGGGCTCAGGTTGTTTGCAATAATGCTGTTAACTGAAAAAGTAGGGCTATATTCTCTTCGGAATTTGGGTTCTGGACTGTTAGTTTGAGAAATACAAGGTTCTTTTCAGCCAGCACTTTTCCTGGGACTTCCCTCTGTATGAACATCAAATTACACCAAGCAGAGATTTTCCTGAATGTGGACACTGGAAACATTTCCTTTTCAAATAGTGAAAGGGTGAAAATTATCTGCCCATGATCAGAAACAAGAAAAGAAAGTCTTTCTTTGACACTTCTATCTAAGACTTTCTCTCCCACTTTCCCCTATGAATAACATTTAACAAGTTTACAGTGCATTTGTTCAAATTCATGTACAAATATTGAAGCATTGCTACTAATCATGGTCAATGGTTTACATTATGATTTGCAATTTTCCCAAACACTATTATAAATGGCCTGTATCCATCATTGCAAGACCATGCAGAACAATTCCAATGTCCTGAAAATTACTTGTGTTCTACCTATTCTATTCTAAACTTCCCCTCCCCTCAGAACCTATTTTTACCACTAAGTTTCAATTTTTTAAACTGTTTTATTTAGGCATAATTGACATACAATAAACTGAATATATTTTAAGTGTAACATTTGATAAACTTTGATGTATCAAACCATCATCACGTATTAAACTATCACTACAAACCCCACTTGGTCCTCATGAGTTATCCTTTTTATATATAATTGAATTCAATTTGCTAGATTTTGTTTAGAAGTTTTATATTTATGTTCATGAGGAATCTTGGCCTGTAGTATTGTTTTCACATAATATCTTTATCTGGTTTTGTTATGAAGGTAATGCTGAGTTTTAAAAATAAATTGAAAAGGCATGGTGCCTTTTCAATTTTTTGGAAAAGTTTGTGTATAATTGTTTTTTTTTTTTTTTCTATTTTTTATTTTTTTAAAAGATAGGCAGATTATTCAAATGTCACATAAAAAATACAAGAAATTCCCATATGCCCCACTCGCCACCCCTCCTACATTTTTCCACATTAATAACATCCTTCATTAGTGAGGGACATTCATTGCTATCGATGAACACATTTCGGAGCATTGCCACTAAGCATGGATTATAGTTTACATTGTAGTTTACACACTCTTCTACCCAATTTTGTCAGTTATGGCAAGATATATAAAGGCCTGCATCTATTGTTATAATGTCATGCAGGACAATTCTGAAGTCCCTAAAATGCCCTTCTATTGCACATATTTTTGCCTCTCTAGCCATCAGAACCTCCAGTAGCCACTGCCTCCACATCAAAGAGATAATTTCTTCCATTGTTAGAATCACAAGTCTATAGTGGAATAACAGTAAGACTACTTTAGTCAATAATTCATTCCCCAATCCTGAGGATTCTGGGATGGTGATGTCCACTCCATCTCTAATTAGAATCACAGCTCCTTCTCTATTTCCTGTAAACTGTTTTCCGGACTTTAGATCTGTGAGTCTGCTCAGTTTTTTAATTCATATCAGTGAGATCATGTAATATTTGTCCTTCAGTGCCCAGCATGCTTCACTCAATATAAGGACCTCAAGATTCATGTTATCCCATGTGTTACTACTGTATTCCTTTTTACAACTGAGTAATATTCCACTGTATGCATATACCACAATTTGTTTATCATTTCATCTGTTGAAGGCCATTTGGGTTGATTCCAACATTTGGCAATAGTGAATAATGCCACTATGAACATTGTTGTGCATATATCTGTTTGTGTCCTTTCCTTCAATTCTTCTGGGTATATACTAAGCAGTGGAATTGCTGGAGCATATGGCAGTTCTACAGTTAGCTTTCTGAGGAACCACCATACTGTCTTCCACAATGGCTGCAACATTCTACATTTTCACCAGCAGTGGGTGTGTTCCCATTCATTAACATCCTCTCCAACACTTATAGTGCTCTGTTTTTTTAATAGCCACAAGTCTAAAGGGTATAAGATGATATCGTATTGTAGTTTTGATTTGTGTTTCCATAATAGGTAGTGATGTTGAGCATTTTTTCATGTGCTTTTTAGACATTTGTATTTCTTCTTTGAAGAAGTGTCTATTCAAATCACTCACCCATTTTTTAAATGAGTTATTTGTCTTTTTACTTTTGAGATGTAGGATTTCTTTATATATGCAGAATATTAAGCCCCTATCAGATGTAGTCACAAAATATTTTCTCCCATTGAGCAGGATGCCTTTTCACTTTATTGACAAACTCCTTTGAGGTGAAAAATTTTAATTTTGAGGAGGTCCCATTTCTTTATTTTTTTCTTTTGCTCTTTGTGCTTTGGGTTTGAAGTTCATGTAACCATTTACTATTACAAGATCCTGTAGTTGTTTCCTTACATTATTTTCCAAGGACTTTATGGTTTTCTCTCTTATATTTAGATCTTTGATACATCTTAAGTTAAATTTGGTTTATGGTGTGAGATGGTGTTCATCTCTCCTTCTTTCCAATAACCAGTTCCCAAGAACCATTTGTTGATGAGGCCATTATTTCCCAGTTGGATGGGCTTGGTGGCCTTGTTGAATATCAGATGATTGTTAATGCTAGGATCTATATCAGAACTCTCAATTCAGTTCGATGGATTGGTATGTTTATACTATTGCTAATACCATGCAGTTTTGACCACTGTGGCTTTGTATTATGTTTTAAAGTCTGGTACTGCCAATAATCCGATTTCATATTTCTTTTTCAATATGTCTTTGGTTATTCAGGGCCTCTTTTCCTTCCAGATAAATTTCATAGTTAGTTTTTCCAATTCAGTAAAAGATGTGATGCTGATTTTTATTGGGATTGCATTAAATTTGTAGATCAGTTTGGGTAGGATAGACATCTTAATGCTGTTTACTCTTCTTATCCATGAACAGGGAATATCCTTCCATTTATTTAAGTCTTCTTTGATTTCCTTTTACAGTGTTGTGTAATTTTCTTAGTATAAGTCATTTACATCTTTAGTTAAATTTATTCCTAGGTATTTGATTATTTTAGATTCTATTGTAAATGGGATTTTTTACTTGATTTCCTCATTAGATTGCTCAGTATTGGTGTACAGAAATGCTACTGATTTTTGCACTTTGATCTTATAACCCTCAAATTTATTGAACCCATTTTTAAGCTCTAGAAGCTTTGTTGTAGATTTCTCAGGGCTTTCTATGTAAAAGATCATGTCATCTGCAAATAATGAAATTTTTATTTCTTCCTTGACAAATTGGATCCCTTTAGGATCTTTTTCTTCTCTAAGTGCTCGTGCAAGTACTTCTAACAAAATGTAAAATAGGAGTGGTGAAAGTGGGCATTCTTGTCTTTTTCCAAATCTTAGAGGGAAAACTTTTAAGATTTCTCCATTGAATATGATGTTAGCTGTGGGTTTTTCCTATGTAACCTTCATCATGTTGAGGACATTTCCTTCTATTCCTATCTTTGGTAGTGTTTATCAGGAAAGTGTTTTGAATGCTTTTTTCTCCATCTATAGAGATGATTGTTTGTTTTTCCTTTCAAAATGTTTGTGTGATGTATTACATTGATTTTCTTATGTTGAATCATCTTGACATACCCTACATGAAACCCTCTTGGACTTGGTGCATAAATAGTTTGATATATTGTGGAATATGAGTAGCAAGTATTTAATTCAGAATTTTAGCCTCTAAGTTCATTAGAGAGATTAGTTTATAGCTTTCATTTCCTGTGACATATTTGTTTGGCTTTGGTATTAGTGTAATGTTGGTATCATAGAATTAGTCAATGTTCCCTCCACTTCTATTTTTTGGAAGAGTTTAAGCAGGTTTGGTGTTAGTTCTTCCCGAATGTTTGGTAGAATTCACCTGTGAACCTGTCTTGTCCTGGGCTTTTCTTAGTTGGGAGGTTTTTGATGACTAATTCCCTCTCATTATTTGTGATTGGTATGTTAAGTTCATCAATCTCTTATTTTGTCAGTGTAGGATGCTTGTGTGTTTCTAGGAATTTGTTCATTTCCTCTAAATTACCCACCTTGTTCCTGTATAATTTTTCAAAGTATCCTCTTATGATAATCTTTATTTCTGTGGGGTCAGTCATGATAACTCCTTCCTCATTTTTTATTTTATATATTTGCATGTTCTCTCTTTTTTCCTTTGCTGCTCTCTAGGTAAGGATTTGCTTGAGCAATCTATCTCCCTGTCCAGATCCCTCCAGATGAATGCCCCAAAGGCTCCTCATCTGTGGTCTCCCAGAACAGCTCATTTAGGCAGGAAGGCAGGATCCTGTCCCCAATCAGCTGTTTTTTGAGAGAGAGATGGTGAATGCCCACTTAAACTGATGCCTTTTGCCTCCAACCTGAGTAAGCTCCCTTTTCACTTTCTTGACAAACTCTTTGGAAGCACTTTTTTTTTTTTTTTTAATTTTGAGGAGTTCCCAATTATCTACTTTATCTTTCATTGCTCATGCTATAGCTTTAAAGTTTATGAAACAATTTTGTACTACAAGATCTTGTAGATGCTACCCTTCATTATCTTTTAGGAGTTTTATGGTCTTGGCTCTTATACTTTTGTCTTTGATCCATCTTGAGTTAATTTTTGTATAGTGTATTATGGTCTCTTATTGTTTTGTATGTGGATATCCAGTATTTCAATAACCAGTTTTTGAAGGGCCACTCTGTCCCAGTTGAGTGGACTTGGTGGACTTTAATGTCAGTTGGCTATGTGAGAGTATTTATCAGAAGTCTCAGTTATGTTTCATTGATCAGTATATCTAGCCTTGTACCAGTACCATTTAGTTTTGACCACTGTAGCTTTGTATTATGTTTTAAAGTCTGGTAGTGTGATTCTTCCTATTTCATTTTTCTTTTTAAATATGTTTTTAGCTATTTGGGGCCACTTTTCTTTCCAAAAAAGAAACCATAATAAGCTTTAACAATTCTGTAAAATTGATATTGTATTTTGTATTGGGATCTTAATGATATTTAGTCTTCCAATCCATGAACATGAAATATTCTTTCATATAATTAGGTCTTTGATTTCCTTTAACAATGTTGTGTAGTTTTCTGAGTACAAATCTTCACACCCTTTCTTTGTTTTTTTATTTTTTTTTTTATTTTTAAAGAAGGCTTAGAAAATATAAATCTTACAGAAAATATGTAGGAGATTCGTATATGCTCCAGTCCTCTTCCTCTCACACTTTCCCATATTAACAACAGCTTTCATTAGTGTGGTACATTTGTCACAATTGATGGACACATATAGATGCATTGCTACTAAGCATGGATTATAGTTTCAAATTAAAGAGGCAGAAGAACAAAGTGTAGGGAAAATAAAAATGAGACTAACTCTGTTACATGGGGGACAATAAATTCCAAAGGAAGGCCCACTGGCAGTATGCTGAATTCCCAAGATTGCCTGCCATCCTTATAGAACTCTCAGCAGCCTTGTTGTTTGAAGCACTGTTTACTGTGACAGTCAATGAGATCTGCTGAGACAAGTATAAGTGTAATTTCTGGAATGACCTCTTGACTCGCTTTGAAATATCTAAGCCATAAAACTTATTCCTATATAATATTTCCCACTTTTGGTGAAGGTCTTTTTCCAGATTCATTCCTAGTCAGTGCTTGTTAATAATCCCTCAGTGCCAGTGAGGCTCATCCCTAGGTGCTATGTCCCATGCCAGAGGAAAGGTAGTTTGTTTTTATATTGAAATTAGGTTAGAAAGAGGTCACATTTGAACAACAAGGAAGTTTTCAGGGAGTAACTCTTAGGCAATATAGATTTTATTCGTAGGTATTTCATTGTTTTAGTTGCTTTTTAAATTGAAATTTTTCTTGATTTCCTCCTCAGATTGCTCATTATTGGTGTACAGAAATGCTGATTTTGGCATGTTGATCTTATATTCTGCCACTTTACTGAACTCCTTTATCAGCTTTAGATTTGTTGTAGATTTCTCAGGGCTTTCTATGTATAGGATCACGTTTTGTGCAAATAGGGAAATTTTTACTACTTCCTTTGTAGTTTGGATGCCTTTTATATCTTTTCTTGCCTAAGTGCAAGTACTTCTAACACAATATTAAAGAAATGCAGTGATGGTTGTCATCCTTGTCATGTTCCAGATCTTAGAGCAAAAACCTTTAACATTTTACCATTGAATATGATGTCAGCTGTGGGTTTTTCATATATACCCTTCATCATGTTGAGGAAGGTTCCTTCTATTCCTATTTTTTGAAGTGTTTTTATCAAGAAATGATGCTGTATCTTGTGAAATGCTTTTTCTTCATCAATAGAGAGGATCATGTGATTTTTTTTTCCTTCAATCTGATAATGTTGTGTACTACACTGATTTCCTTACATTGAACCATCCTTGCATACCAGAGATGAAATCCACTTGTTTATGGTTTATAATTCATTTGATATGTTGTTGAAAATGATTGGCAAGTATTTTGTTGAGGATTTTACCATCCAGGTTCATTAGAGAGATTGGTCTATAGTTTTCCTTTCTGTGGTGTCTTTATGTGGATTTGGTATTAGGGTGATGTTGGTATTATAGAAGGAATTAGACAATGTTTCCTTCTATTTTTTTTTTTTGGAGGAATTTAAGCAGTATTGGTGTTAGTTACTTCTGGGATGACTTGTAAAATTCATCTGTGAAGCTACCTGGTCCTAGGCTCTTCTTAGTTGGTAGATTTTTGATGACTAATTCAATCTCATTATTTGTGATTAGTCTGTAGAGTACATCAATTTCTTCCTTCATCAATGTAGGCTGCTTATTTGTTTGTAGAAATTTGTACATTTCATCTAAGTTATCCACCTTGTTGACATGCTGTTTGTCAAAGTATCCTTCTTATGATAAGAAAGGACCAGATTTTAGCAAATAAAATAAAGATTTTTTTAAAAATGTTAAAAATTAACATGTCAGAATATCTAAAATAAGCAATATCTCAGTCTATAAGTCCCCTATCATAAGGTGCTGGCTGGGTGCCTGACAATTCACTGGATCACCCTTTGGATCCCTACAATTAGGAGGCACCAGAAATTGAAACAGGGACCTAGTACATGTATGGCTGGCATTTCTGCACTGAGCTACACCCACTTGACAGGTTAGGTAGGCTTCTTAAAGCTTATCTGGTCTCCCTGACCCTTTCCCTCAGGGGAGTTGAAGTTCTAACAGTTTCCTGTCAACCTATCTTGGCTTCTTTCTCTCCTGCACTGGTTGTGCAACTGTCTCCACCTAACTCCTCACTGTCCTAGTTCCTCGGTCTCCTAGCACTGCTGGGTGTGACAACCTCCTCGATCAGATCCCCCCTCCCCTCTCACTGTGTCAACTTCAGTGCTGGCTGGGGTATTTCCTGAGAGTCAAAGGGTGATCTGCTGGCCAAACTCACTTAAGAGAAGTCACTCTCCACCCCTCTGCCAGACCTCTCTTTATTGCAAAGAGGAGAATGCTCTTTTCCACTTAGTTGGCTGCAGTGGGCCAGTGGGTTTAACTGAGGCTATTTGGCTTGAGGGTGGAGTATATGTGCCCTTTCCAATCACAAGAGTGAGTAACTCATAGTTTTCATCTGACCATTTTTTTTTCTGTCCCTCTCCTTCCTGAATGATGCATTTCACTGTCCTATTCTGCAGATCCCCAAAGCAGCTCCCTCAGATAGATTTTGCCCTTCATCTCTTGTTTTTATTAAAAGGTCTGCCCACCTACTTTGATGCCATCTTCCCATAAGTCCTAAATGTATTTTAAAACAAAACTAGAGTAGACATCTCATTGTTATACTAGCTAACAGTGTTTGTAATACTTAAAACAATAATAAATATCATGGCAAGTAACATCATTCTACTCTTCAGATTAAAAAGCCAATAACTTCCCACTCTTCCTAGCTGGAGGCTTAACTCATTCTTATCATCTACATGGACTTCTTCCACCTGGACCTTATTTCAATCTGTGGTCACATTCACTTAGACAACAAACTTTTATCATATTTGTACTATGTGCTAATCCCTATCTAAGTGCTGGGAATGTGCTTTAGTGTTTCTATAAACAGGAATGCTTTCCAAATTTCAGTTTCCAATATTCAATGCAAGTAGGTAGACAGACAATTAATCTTCGTGTATTTATCTTGTTTCCTGTGGCATTGATAAACTCAGTTACTGGTTTTAGTAAGTAGTATTTGACTTGGATTTATGGGCTTTTCAATTGTCATCTGAAAATAGAAGTGATTCATTTCTGCCTTTCCAATTTGCATGCTTTTGGTGGATTGAATTGAGTATCTATATCCAGATTCCATTGTAAATTGGATCTCTTGACTATCTTATTTTCAGTTAAAGAAGTGTGTGGCCCCACTCAATCAGGGTGAGTCCTCATTCAGATTGTGGGAGGCCTGATTAAGTGAATTGGAAGTCACAAAAGCTAGAAATGAGAAGCCTTCACCAAATGGTGGAAGCAGAGATAAAAGTCAAGGAAAATCAAGAATTACCAGTGGCCACCTAAAGAATGCTACATTATTTGGAGAGTAAGCAACACTTGCTGATATCTTTATTTTGAACCACTGCTAGGCTCAAAGTCATGATCTTATAAATTCCTATTGTCAAGCCAAAACCAGTTTATGGTATATGTGATAAGAGTTATGGCAAAACAAGAGAATACTTTTCTATTTATTTTTCTTGCCTTATTAAACTGGCTAAAATCCCTGGTACTGTGGTAAAAAAAAAAAAATGTGTGAGAGCAGATATCTTTATCTTGTTCCAGATCATAGGGGCAGAGTTCATTCAGTCTTTCATAAGTAATCATGATGACACTTGCATAATCTTTTTATAATGTTTTAATTAATTAATTAATTAATTTTAGATAATTAGATTACATAAATGTTACACAAAATATATAGGGATTCCCATAAGCTCCACCTCCCAAATCTACCACAGTCTCCCACATAAACATCCTTCATTAGTGTGGCACATTAATTGCAATTGATAAACACATCCAGAGGCTTTGCCATTAAGAATAGAGCCTAGTTCACATTGTAGACCACACTCTCTCCCACACAGTTCTGCATATTATATGATTATATAAAATGCCCTATATCTGTCATTTCAATTTCTATCAGGACAAATCCCAAGTCCCGAAAAAGGTCCTGTATTACAACTACTTTTCCCAGTCCCTGCCCCCAGAGCCTCAAGTGGTCACTGACTCCACATCAATGTTGTAATTTCTTCCAATGCTAGAATAACAATATGTCTATAGTAGAATCAGTAAGTCCACTCTAGTCCATTACTCTTCCCCACCATCCTGAAGAGTCTGGGATCATCATGTCCACTCCACCTACAATTGAAAGGGAGCTTATAGCCCATTGGAAGATTGATGGGATTATCCTGCCTGCAGCTGCAGACTCTCTCCATTCCCTGGGATGGCAGTTGTCCAACACCATCCCCCATCAGTTGTCCTGGGTGAGTTCAATGAGTTGTAGAATAGGTAACTTCTCCTCTGAGGTTCCAGACCTAGCTGGCACATGGACAGCTCAAAGACTCAAGTCTCTGGATGTCCATCTACAAACTCCAGCACCAAGTATAGGTTCAAATAGAAGGGACAGATGAGCCATGTGCAGAGAAGACAGAGTTGAGTCCAACTCTGTAAATCTCTGGAGCACAAACACCAAGGTAGGGCCCACTAGCAAGACACCAAACTCTGGAGCTATCATCCATGACATAGGATCTGGGTGTCTCCAGAGCCCTCTGGAGAGCCACTATTTGGGAAGATAACCATTTTGGAATTCTATGAGATCCTACTGAGATATGCATAAGCGTTACCTCTCGGATGACCTCCCAACACATTTTGAAGTCTCTTAGCCTTATGAACTCATTTGTCATTAACTTTTCCCCCTTTTATTTAAAGTCTTTCTCCAGTTGCATTGCCAGTTGGCACTTGGTAGCAATCCCTCGGTCCCAGGGAGTCTCATGCCCGGGAGTCATGTCCCATGCAGGGAGGAAGGTGATGCATTCCTATGCTGAGTTTGGCTCAGAGAGAGGTCACATTTGAGCAACAAGGAGGCTCTCAGGAGGCAAACTTTAGGCACCCCATAACAATAGGCTAAGTTTCAATTTTAAGAGCAAAGATGCGTAAGGTTAGTTATCCATATCAGGGGCCCATCAGTGGATCATCCTCCTTCACCAGTCACTGCCCCTGCACTTGTGGGGCTGTTGCTGCTCCCTTAGAGAATGTGGCAGAGGTCTCCAGGATGGGAATTCCATATTCTCTCATTTATTTATTGAGTGATTCTCCACCCACTGTGACAATGTCCTGTGAACATTTGAACATTTTTATATACCTTATATTTATACTTTGGTTAACTTCCTCCCATGCATCCCCCATCCCTGACACTCCACACCAACGATCCTCCCCCATCCCAGTTGTAACCGTTCTGCGATCCAAAGCTTCTTCAAAGATGAAGCCATTACAATAGCTGAGTTCAATTAATAGGAAAATGAAATAATAATGATACGTTTAAACATAGGAGTTAAATACATAAATTAAAAAGAAAAGTAAAATTAAAAGATTGGGATATTAGGAAAATAAAAAATATATTAAAAATTTGTTTTTGATATTTTGCCAATCATCACTGCACTATCTGGTGTCCAGTCTGTACCATGGCACCTTCCCCTTCTGATTCCCCAGTGTCTCACTATTTTTCATTTTTTTTCAAAGAATTTTTAGATCACAGCAAAGTTCACACACAGAATACTGGAGAATCTCAAATATCTCCTCCTTCCCTTCTCTCCATATTATTACATTTATTATGTGGATGGTAACATTGTTATAACTGATAAACAAATAATGAAACATAGCCTCTAAACATTGTCAATGGTTTAAACTGTGGTTTATATTTTAGACTTACACTTTTATGAATTTTGATGGTATTTACCATGTTCTGTGTCCTTCACTGTATGGTTATGAAGAACATTTCCACTGACCACTAAATACCCCCTTTGATCTATTCTGTTACTCCCATGACAACCCCCTGGCTTTATTCTTTGGATGCCAAAATTCATAGTTACGTGCAACAAGAGGTCTTGACACACTGGTTTGTCCTCCTTATTGGGTTTTGCCCTTGCTCTTGAGAAACTCCCACCTGTCTATTTCTGAACATATCAAGCCTCCAAAAAATGGGAGTCCAACTACTTCTCGCTAATTATGTGGGGTTCCACACACTGATAGAACCCATTATGACGGGATGAACACCCACACACTCCCTAGAAGCCTGTTCCACATGCGCCCTGTCCCGAATGCCCCCCCAAACAGCTCCTTAAATAGTGACCCTTCCTTGTCATATTGCCATAAGAGCATTCCCACTTCTGTGCTTTCAACCTCATACCCACAAATCCCCAGTGTTCATCTGGTCCCTCTCCAATGCTCCTCCCAGTATCCTGGACCATCTAACCGACCATTCCCAATCTACCCAGCTGTCAACCCTGCACCACCCAACCCAATAATATCACTACCCTCCTATCCTATCCCTTCAACATGAAACTACACTCTCACTTTATCATAGATTATGTCCGTACGTGTGATGGCTCACAACGGACTCTTCTCTTTTTGTTTCTTCTAAACCCATCTTACAGACAACAGCTCTCTGAGATTGCTTAATTTCCTTAATTCTTATCAGTGAGGTCATGTACTTTCATCCTTCAGTGCTTGGCTTGCTTCACACAACATAAGGTCTTCAAGATTCATCCATGTTATCCCATGTGTAAGCACTTTATTCATTCGTATGACTGAGTAATATTCCATTGTATGTATATACCACATTTTCTTTATCCATTCATCTGTTGATCAGCACCTGGGTTGACTCCAACTTTTGACAATAGTGAACAATGCTGTTATGAACATTGGTGTGCATATATCTGTTTGTGTCTTTGCTTTTCTTCTGTTTATATACCCAGCAGTGGAATCATTGGATCATATGGAATATCTACAGTTAGTTTTTTAAGGAACCTCCATACTGTGCTCCACAGTGGCTATACCATTCCACAATCCCACCAGCAGTGGATGAGGGTTACACAATCACTCCAACACTTATAGTCTGCTGTTTTTTTAATAGCTGCTATTCTAATGGGTGCAAGATGGTATCTCATTGAGGTTTGATTTGCATTTCTGTAATAGCTAGCGATGTCGAGCATCTTTTCATGTGCTTTTTAGCCATTGTATTCCTTCCTTGGAGAAGTGTCTTTTCAGGTCACTTGCTCATTTTTTAAATGGCTTGTTTGTCTTTTTATTATCAAGGTGTAAGATTTTATATATATGCAGGGTATTAGGCTCCTATCAGATATATGGTTGCCAAATATTTTCTCCCATTGGGTAGATTGCCTATTTATTTTCTTGATAATGTCCTTTGAGGTGAAAACTTTTTAATTTTGGGTATATCCCATTTATCTATTTTTTCTTTTGCTGCTCATATTTGGATGTGAAGTTCCTGAAACCATTTCCTATTATAAAGTCCTGTACATGCTTCCCTACATTGTTTTCAAAGGTCTTTACTGTCTTAGCTTTTATATTTAGATCATTGATCCATCTTGAGTTGATTTTTGTATAAGATGTGAGATGGTGTTCCTCTCTCATTCTTTTGGATATGAACATCTGGTTCTCCAAGCATCATTTGTGGAAGAGGCCATTCTCCCCAACTGAGTGGTCTTGGCTGCCTTGTTGAAAATCAGATGACTGTATATGTGAGGATTTATATCAGAACTCACAATTTGGTTCCACTGGTCTGTATTTCTATCCTTGTGCCAATACCATGCAGTTTTGACCACTTAGCTTTGTAGTATGTTTTAAAGACAGGTAGTGTGATACCTTCAGCTTCATTTCTCATTTTCAATATGTTTCTGTGATTCTGGGCCTGTTGCCCTTCAAAATAAATTTTATAGTTAGTTTTTCCAAACCCTTAAAAAATACAGTGTTAATTTTTATTGGGATTGTATTAAATCTGTAGTTTAGTTTGGGTAGGATAGACATCTTGATGATGTTTAGTCTTCCTATCCATGAACAGGGAATATTCTTCATTTATTTTAGTATTCTTTGAATTCCTTTAACAGTGTTGTGTAGTTTTCTGTATATAAGTCCATTATATCTTTACTTAAATTTATTCCTAGGTATTTCATTCTTTTAGTTACCATTGTAAATCATATTGTTTTCTTGATTTCCTCCTCAGATTGTTCATTATTGATGTACAGAAATGCTACTGACTTTTGAGCATTGATCTTATAGCCTGCGATGTTACTGAACTCCTTTGTATGTTTTGTATGTTGTAGATTTCTTATGACTTTCTATGTATAGGATCATGTCATCAGCAAATAATGAAATTTTTACTTTTCTTTTCCAATCTCAATGCCTTTTATATATTTTTCCTTCCTCGGTGCTTGAGCAAGTACTTCTTGGACAATGTTAAATAGGAGTGGTTATAGTAGGCACACTTGTCTTGTTCCCAAACTCAGAGAAGGAAGCCTTTTAGGATTTCACCTTTGAAGATGATGTTAGCTTTGGATTTTTCATACATGCCCTTTATCATGTGCAGAAAGTCTCCTTCTATTCCTGTCTTTTGCAGTGTTTTTATCAGGAAAGATTTCTGTATTTTGTCGAATGCTTTTTCTGCATCTATAAACGCACATGATTTTTTTCTTTAAATCTGTTTATTTGGTGTATTACATTGATTGATTTTCTTATTTTGAACCATCCTTGCATACCCGGGATGAAACACACTTGGTCATGGTGTATAATTCCTTTGATATGTTGTTGAATGTGATTAGCAAGTATTCTGCTAAGGATTTTAGCATCTAGATTCATTAGAGAGATGGGACTTTAATTTTCCTTTCTTGTGGTATCATTGTTTAGCTTTGGTATTAGGGTAATGTTGGCATCATAGAATGAGTTAGACAATTTTCCTTCTACTTCTATTTTTGGATGAGCTTAAGCAGGATTGGTGTTAGCTCTTCCCAGAATGTTTGGTAGAATTCACCTGTGTAGCAAGCTATCTGGTCCTGGGCACTTCTTATTTGGGAAATTTTTGATGACTGCATCTATCTCTTTACTTGTAATTGGACTCTTAACATAATCAATTTCTTATTTTGTCAATGTAGGCTGCTTGTGCATTTCTAGGAATTTGTCAATTTCCTCTAAATATCATTCTTGTTAGCATATAATTTTTCAAAGTATCTTCTTATGATATTCTTTATTTTTGTGGGGTCAGTGTTGATATCCCCTTCCTCATTCTTTATTTTGTGTATTTGCATCTTCTTTCTCTTTTTCTTTGTTAGTGTGACTAAGGGTTTGTCAATTTTATTGATCTTCTCGATGAACCAGCTTTGGTTTTGTTTAATTTTTCCAGTGCTTCCTTATTTTCTATCCCATTTAGTTCTCCTCTAACCTTTGTTATTTTCTTCTTTCTATTTCCTTTGGGTTAATTTTTGGTTGTTACTTAATATTCAATGTGTGTGTTTAGGTCTTCAATTTTAGCTCTTTCTTCTTTATTAATATATGCATTTATGGCTATGAGTACATCTCAGTACAGCTTTGGCTGCATCCCACAGGTTTTGATATGTTGTGTTGTCATTTTCATTCGTTTCAAGGTAGTTACTGACTTCTCTTCAGATTTCCTCCTTGACCCACTCTTTGTCTAAGAGTGTGTTGTTCAGCTTCCATATCTTTGTGCCTAATCTGATTCTCTGGCCCTTAGTGATTTCCAATTTCATTCCATTGTGGTCAGAGAAATTACTTTTCATAAACTCAATCTTTCTGAATTCATTGAGACTTGTTCTGTGGCTTAGCATGTGGTCTATCTTGGAGTATGATCCATGTGCACTCAAGAAGAATGTATATCCCATTGTATTTGGGTGTAGCATTCTGTATATGTCTATTAGGTCCAACTGCTCTAATGTATTATTCAGAGTCTTTGTTTCTTTATTGATTCTCTGTCGATATGTTCTGTCTAATGATGATAATGGTGTATTAAAGTTCCCCACTATAATTGTAGAGTCATTTATGTATTCACTTAGTGTTACCAGTGTTTGCTTCATGTACTTTGAGTTGCCCTGATTAGGTGCATAAACGTTTATGATTGTTCTTTCTTCTTGAAAGATTACCCCTTTTCCTAAAATATAGTGTCTATCTTTGTCTCTTACAATAGTTTTGCATTTAAAGTCTATTTTGTCTGATAATAGGATAGCTACTCCTGCCCTTTTTTGGTTATTTTTGCTTGTAAAATGGGTTTCCAGCCATTCACTTTCAGCCTCCTTGAATCCCTGTGTCTAAGGTGGGTTTCTTGTAGACAACATATAGATGGGCCATATTTCCTTATTCATTCTGCCAATCTGTATCTCTTGACTGG
>JAKSZT010053964.1:123736-137534 GCA_026826555.1 Tolypeutes matacus | reverse complement strand
TTTATATTTTGGGAGAGAGGTAATGTTCTGAAATATACTCCATTTTAAATATATGTAATTAAGCATGTAATGATGATAGCTCAGAGAAGCATTCCAGAGAAATCATTTGTTACTTTCAATTCAGAGATAGGGATGGAAGAAAGTAAAATCAATTAAATACGTAATCATGTCAGGATAGTGGATAAAAGGCGGAAAGAGTGTTAGGATTTAGTTTTAAGATGTTCCAATAATATAGTGAGTTTTTTTGCAGTGGATAAATGGAAGGAGCAATACAGTAGTTTGAAAACTGGAGACTAAGATGTCAGAGAAAAAAATAAAAGCAAAGGCCCCCAAAGTGGGTCATGAATCAATTACATAAGCTTACATGATGAGATAGATTGTGAAGAGAGGGAGAGGTTTCTGGTAAAACAGATTGAATTTGTGATCAGTGTATAGTTACCAACAAAACAGGAGAGTAAGAGTTCAATTGGATACATTGGACTCAGCCAGCGGTACCATGACTTTCCAATTTAGTAGGAGAGAAATAGTAGCCAATGTGTGTGAACACAAGGATTATTAAAAAATATTATGGTATTAAAGGGTAAGTGGCCAAATTTTATGATCCATCTGCTTAGTAGGAGGTGATTCAATATTTTGAAAGTGAAGTGCAATGTGAGAATGTGTGAAATTCAAAAGACATGGAGAATATTTGACATGTTTATGGAGAATAGTGGAATTACTTAATTACCAATACAGTTTTAATACAGTAGAGTTCCTACATACTTGATAGCCGTTAGTGTGACTCTGTTTGTGCCTGGAAGAATATCCTAATTGTGTGCTCAGCCAGATGCCATCATAGAAAATTTTAAGTATGTGGAGTGTTTATTAGTAGACATAGAAATAGTAGGATGGACATAAGAAAAATAAAAATATTGGTCTTGGTAAGTATCTGTTAAAATGAGTAAATGTGGATTAAACTATACTGAAATAATGACGATAGAGACAGTATAGTGACTGATATTTGGCAAGGAGTTTCAAAGCACTGGATGCTTCCATGAGAGAGATAAATTTGGGCATGAGAAGCAATCATATAAACAAGGAAAAACAAAAACAAAAATAAAAACAAAGCTGTAACCACAAGCTGTGGCCCCTGGTTATTGACATGACAAGGTACTTTCCAGGGTAAACCTAGGTATGGTTTGTAAAGCTCAAGAAATTTAAGCATGGCATAAAGGCAAAACAAGCCTCAATTTCTAGCTTTGTTGTTTTATAGCCATGCAATTTTTTCATGCTATTAAAATTTTCTGAAATTCTTATCATGTCCTTTTTCGTTAATATACCATAAATATTTTGTCATAAATAAACTGTAATCAATAAGATTATTTTGAGAATAATGTAAGTGAATCTATGTCACATTTAATACACAGTTTTCCCTTTTTTTCCCTAGATTTCAGATACAAAGGGGTGTTTTCCTCTATTTATAACACATTATCATTTTGCCCATGAAATAATATTATTAAAAAACTGTTAAGGGGAAACTTATACTTAATAAATGATTAATGCAAGGATGTTACATTAAAGATGATTAATATTGGGCAGGATTTCAATAACCATTTTCCTAAAATATTGAATAGAGTTAATAGATACTTTCTTGTACCCACTCAGTCTCTGTTTTTTTTTTTGAGCCTTTTTATCTTATGAGTTTTGTGGCTCATGGAAGAACATTACAACTGATATAATATGTTACTTTCTGATGAGGGGAGTTTAAGGACTAGAAATGGAGGATGAATGATATTGATATCTCAAATGATCTAAGTCCTTAATTGATTAACTCCATCATGAATTGCATTTTTAATTTTCATGACTGGGATCAAAGTCTTTTGGGGATATATCTAAAAGGCAGAGTTCAGGGAGGGATATTTCAAGAAATACCATGTGGGGAAACCAAAATGATTTGAGACAAGTATATAAAAAGGGGCAGGAGTTGGGCAGAGCAGGAAAGGAGTGAGTGTTCAGGGGACTGATAAACTGTTAGTTCATATTCCAAAATTCCTTAAATCTGGGAAATTCCATAGTGTTTGTCTATATGTGGAGACCAAAATCCACATGTGGCCTGTGTTAGAGATACCCATGTTTTGTAATCAGGGAGAAAATGTAAAATTCAGAACACTGTGGGCTAATTAACATATAAAACAATGGTTTTCATATTAATATCTGTAACAGATCTGTATAAATATCTTATTACCAACAAGAGCCATAGTCATCTCTTATTACATTGGGAGATGACAGTCTACCCACTGTTTTTCTGAAGCACACTGTGTATTTCTGTTGGTTGGGTACAGGTATACTTCCAGGTGAAAGGATATTTATAACCCATGGCTGTGGAAATTGTGTAAAAGTCTTGAATCTCATGGCTTCTTTCCCCATAGTCAGCATTGCCTGCTTTGTCCTCTGCCTGTTCCAGAGTTAAAAATCATAGGAATACAGCTGATTGCCAAAGAGTTGACAATGCATATCCTGGTGAAGGAATTGCTTTTTCTACTGAAATTGCATCTCTATTGCTAGAACATGAGCAGATTTCTCCTATTACACTGTCTATTCTAAGTTCACTCAGTAGACATTCAAGGATCTGAGAATGACTCAAGTGTACCCATTATTCCGGAATAATTATGATGGGTCAGCAACAGATTAAGAAATAATCTCTTTCCAATATTTACACTAATTTGTTCTAGCCTCCATTAAGGCTGTGTTTTCAGAGAAGAGAAGGAGCCCATGGTTTTGGTTGGGAAATATTTCATCATTAACCTTGTAAATGGTAGTGATGGTTTTAGGATTATTGTGAAAACGTGATAGAGATGAGTAAGAGCACAACTTGACACTCCAAATGGGAGGTAGATATTTGGACAGATGAGTTCATTCAATCCAGTGTTAAAGGTGCTGTGGTAAGTGTTGCATAGTGTTCAAAGCAGCACAAGAGAGGCTTAAGCAAGGTATGCCATGAGAAATAATTTATTTTCTCTAATAGTAAATATATTAAATTATATAGAGATATTTTTAGATTTTGAAAAAATGTTTGAATTTCTTATCACCACTTTGTCCCTAATCAACCATTTCTCTCTTTGTAAATAATGTTTGTGCAAATTTGATAAGTGGAAGCCATATTGAATAAAGAATATTTTTCACTTGATTTTGGCTGTTCATAGAGGAAAAGAATTTTAGTAGTTATAGCAAAATTTTATATTTGGTGAAAACTTTTGAATAACTGGAGAGACCAGAACAAATTAAGAGGTTAGCTCTATTATTTATCTGAGAATCAAGGAGAAGATAAGATAGAAAATGATAATCAGGATTTGGAGGCCCAAGGTAAAATTGAGTATGGCCTCCTAGAGTAAGGAAGTGTCAAGCCAGATTGTAAAAGAGTATAGCATTTTTCAAGGGTCCTTGATTTGTGCTATTAGACTGCCTGAACTTATCTCTTTTAATCACAGCACAATTTATGTATTATTGTTTTATAATGGAACATTATATACTCAGCATCTGAATGTCTTTGTAAGTGTATCTAGTATACATATACTAGGTTATCATTCATAATGTTCTGACTTGAATTTAAAACATAATTTGAGCTTTCTCTCCACATAGCCCCTCCATTCCTCAGGATGTCATCTAACTGATCTTACTGTGATATTAGTGTGGAAAGTTCTGTCAGAATTTAAATGTCTGTGGTTTTAGGAATCAGTGACCTTCAAAGATGTAGCTATAGATTTCACCCAGGAAGAGTAGACCATGATAGACGCAGTCCAGAGAAAGCTGTTCAGAGAAGGGACGCTGGAACCTAACAAACAGGTTTCTATTGATGATCTTCCAAAATTTTATCTATCTATCTATCTATCTATCTATCTATCTATCTATCTATCTATCTATCTATCTATCTATCATCTATCTATCTATCTATCTATCTATCTATCTATCTATCTATCTATAACTTATCCATCTATTTATCTACCATCTTTCTAACATCTTCATCATCATTTATCTAACACTCTGTCAAATGTATCCAATTTATCCTTTAACTATTCAACAAGTATTTGAAAGACCTTTCTCATATGCCATTCCAAGCTCTGCCCTTATCCTTTCATAAAACTTATAAGTATCTGGGAGAAATTTGATTCTTCACTTATTAACTGACATCTTTTTTTCACACCACTGAAGTCTAATCTTCTGGACTAAAGCTTCATGTCTTTCTTGTTATGCAATCTCCAATACACAGAGATGTTTTTCTGTGAACTGAATGAACTTTATTTAAATGGATATATAAATTGATTGAATATTATCTAATAATTATGCTCTAGGGACTATGTTGGTATTTCATAACAGAATTGAAAAATAATCAGGATACACTTTCCATATATAAATATTTGTTTTTGATAGACCTTATGATTATTGGATTCTTTTAAAAGATACTATTCAACCATTGTGGAAACATAATTTTCCCTTTATGCAAAGAAAAAAGTTGCTGTAGTCTTTCAACCTGGGCATGGGCCTTAATGACAACAGAGCCTTAACATTTTATGGCTTATGGTCAAGCATCCATTGCTATTGCAGGATTGTCAATATGCTGTGTTCAAGCTATGCTTCCCTGTTTTGACCTTCAATGTTTACCTTATTCTTCATCATAGCCTGCCCTAGACTTGAAGATAATGTATTGTTATTAGCAGATAATTCAAAATCCATTGAATCTCTTTCATATAAACAGGGTGTCAACTCTGCAAATCAGATGTGATTTCTCATTTGTAGCAAGGAGGGGAACTGTGGAAAGAATTATTAGAATTTCTCCAATCCAGAGACCAGGCGAACTCCAAAAACCTGTGAATTCACACAAGAATGGACTTGGTCAATAAATTGGAAATTTATTGGAAATATTAAAAAAATGTCCTTAAGTGAGTGATAATTTCTTAAATGTTGGCATGGAAAAAAAGGAAGAAATCCTATAATGATGTCATTATATTTCACATGTACTAATCTCTATTCAAATAACCATTTGCCATTGTCTTTGGCTGTAGGCAAAGAAATATTAATGTACTTATTGCAGTTAAACTTTCACAAAATATCCATTGTCATGATCCTCCTCTTTGAGGTTTATCTTCACTTTACCTCCAAATATCTAACATTCATTTTATTTCCCCCTTATTTTAATCCTGAAAATACTTTAACTCTTAATTTTATAAAAAGAGATTCTATTCCCTATGGTATGCCTTAATGTGACATCTTTTCACCATTCCCTATCTATAATTGACAATAGTGAAATATATCACAGTAGCATTTGGGTTACTCAGTTTTTTAAAATTCTGTTAATGCCCCTCTAATAATATTGTTTCTTTTTTCCCCAATCATTTCAGGCAAGAAATCTGCATTTTTTATTTACTTTTAAAGAAGGTTTAGATTACATAAATGTTCAATAAAAAATATAGGGGATTCCCATATAACACCCATCCCTCTCCCACAATTTCCCCCATTAACATCATCTTTTATTTGTACGGTACATTTGTTACAATTAATGAACACATATTGCAGCACTGCTACTAAGCATGGTCTATAGTTTTCATTATGGTTTACACTTTGTGCTGCAAAATTTTATAGGTTTTGACAAAATATATAATGGCTTGTGTCTGTCATTGCACTATCATACAGAACAATTTCAATGTCCCAAAATTGCCCCAGGTTACAACTCTTCTCTCTCACTCCCCTCAGAACCTCTGGTGACCACTGACTATACATCAATGTCACACATTCTTCCATTACTAAAATAATAATAAGTCTAATTTGTTCCATACTTGCAGTCCCACCTTATGTTTGTCTGTTTCTCAATCTTGAGGATTTGGGGATGGTGATCCCCTCTTTGCATTTAATTGAGAGGGGTTTTAGATTACAATGGGGAAGATGGATGGAATTGTCTTGTTTGCAATTGTAGATACTCTCAGGTTTTTGAAATGGGTATTTTCCATCATCATGCTTTGTTAGATGTCATAGGTGAGTCAAATAAACTGGAGAGTAGGTGTTGCCTGCAACTATGCTAAGATACAGGGTCACCCAGCATATGAACAGCAAGAAGATATAATTCTCTGGAATGAATAAAAGGGACAGAAAAACCATGTGTGGGATAATTGTAAATGAGTCTAACTCTGACACATTGGGGAGATAGCTTATCATATATTCCAAGGGATGGCTCAGCAAAGGGGTGCCTTTCCTGGGATTGTCTGTTCTGCCTATAGTGTCTAAGTGTCTATAGATCCCTCAGGAGCACCCTGATTTGAGGAATTTTTACTGTGGCAGTCAGTGTGATCCTCTTGAAACATGCATAAGTATAAATTCTTATCTTATGAGATAAATTCTCATCTCACTTTGAAATCTCTTAGTGATAAAAACTCATTTGTATTTAATATTTCCCCTTTTTGGTCTAGGTCTTTTCCCAAATGCATCACTAGTTGTTACTTGGTAATAATCACTTTGTGCCAGGGAGGCTCATCCCTGTGAGTCATGTCACATGCTGGGCAGAAAGTATTGAGTTTATATGCTGAGTCTGGCTTAGAGAGAGACCACAATTGAATGTCAAGGAGGCTTTCAGAAGGTAACTCTTAGACAATATATATTACTAAGCTAAGTTTCAATTTCACAAGAACAATGTTCATAAGTACAAGCACAAATATCAAGGGCCTGGAATATTAGGCTGTCCTCCTTTGCTAGACACTGGCCATGTGTTCTAAAGATTCATATGATTCTATCAGAAAATGTAGCAGAACTTCCCAGAATGAAAATTCAATATTGTATTGGCTATTGTGTGGGTCTCCACCCATCGAGACAACACCCCATGACCACATGAACACATTTCATATTCCATAGACGCATGCCACAGGTGTAACTCTCACCAGAAATCCCCCCCACTGATGACCTACACCAGTGACCCTCCCCTGCCACAGTTGCAAACCTCTTGCACTCCAAGACATCCTAAAAAACACAGCCAAAAATTAATAATGAAATAAAATAAGATAAAATAATCTTAAATTTTTAAAAAAAATTTCACTGTGTCTTTCATCACTGTAAGCTCTATTATCTTTTAGATATACAGACAATGTCTTCTGTATGTTACCCCAGGGTCTTATTTTTTCTCACTTTATTTTCCAAGAAGTATTAGGTTACATAAAAGTCACATAGAATATATAGAGGAATCCCAATAACCCCACTGCCCCCATATCCTCCCCTTTCTTCAATCTGTTTTGCTTGAAAATGATAGATAAATATTTTTTCCTTACCATCATTTCTAACATTAGAAAATAGAAAAACATATGTATATATAGATTTCTTATGTGGAACACCTATGTTTGACTCCTTACTTACATGTTTACCTGAACTATGTGTGTAAAGTAGTTTTAATTTCTCATGTCAAAATTTTTCAGGAAACTTCATGCAGGTTTATATCTTTTTTATGTCTCTAATTCCTTAGATAGTGTATTCCTTCCTTCACCACTCTCCTTCCTTTCTCTTTATTCTAATCTTTCTCCCTCCTTCCTTTCATCCCTCCCTCTTTCTTTTTTTTTTTTTTTATTTATTGTGGGTAAAAATCAAAATTTTCACAATACATACCAACATTTGCAAAATGATATATAAATGTATATGCATTTATGTGCATTTGCTTACAAAAATGTTTTTTATGTATATATATAAATATATTTTAAGAGGTGCTTAGATACCCAAAATATTACACGGAACCCACTGGGATTCCCATGTTGCCCACCTCCCACACCTCCCACCACATCCCACACAAACATCTCCCACAAGTGTGGCCCACCACCCTCAATGGACTTACACATCCTGGGGCCTTGCCATCAAACATAGACCACAGTTCAAACCATAGACAACACTCTCTCCCACACAGTTCTGAGTGGTGTGTGCTGGTTTTTTGTTTGTTTGTTTTTTTTAAATTTTTATTTATTTTTATTGTGGGTAAAAATAAAAATTCTCACAATCCATACAAACATTTGCAAAATGATATATAAATATACATGCATATATGTGTATTTGCTTACAAAAATGTTATTTATATATATATATAGACATATATTTTAAGAGGTGCTTACATTACCCAAAATATTACATGGAACCCACTGGGATTCCCATGTTGCCCACCTCCCACACCTCCCACCACCTCCCACACAAACATCTCCCACAAGTGTGGCTGTTTTAAAATAGCCTACATCCGTTGCCACAAAGGTACTCAGGATAACCTCCAAATCCCAAATAAGTCCCTGTATTTCAACTGCTCGTCCCCTCCCTGCCCCAAATGTGTCTAGTGGCCACTGGCTCCACCTCATTGTTATAATTTCTTCCATTGCTAGAATCACGGGCCCTCCCTCTTTCTTTCATCCTTTTCCCCCTTGAAGAAACTACTTTTCAAATAAGTATTTTTAATAAATAGAGCAAAACCTTTCAAAATTACTGTGGGGGCCTAGAGTCTCCACCTGTAATGCCTTGTGCTTCATTTGCATCTAACACTCTCCCTGGGCTGCACCATAATAATTTAAAACCACTATTTTCAATGATTGGCAAAAGCAATCAGTGGACAATCTACATAACTATCATAATTAGAGATTTAAGTATTTCTGAGGCATTCATACTTGGTATCTAGGATATTAATAATCTAGTAGAAAAATATGTTTTTTAAATTTATTTTTTAAAAGATGCTTAAATTACATAAATTTTACACAAAAAATATAGGGATTTCCACATGCTGTGCTCCCCACACCTCCCACACCCTCCCACGTAAACAACATCCTTCATTACTGTGGCACATTCATTGCAATTCATAAACACATCATGGGACATTGCCACTGAGCATGGGCCATAGTTTACATTGTAGTTTACACACTCTCCCACACAATTCTACAGGTTATAGGAAGATACAAAATGGCCTGTATCTCTCATTGCAATGTCATTTAGGATGATTCCCAAGTCCCAAAGAAGCCCCTGTATTTTAACTGTACTTCCATTTTCCTGTCACCAGAGCCTTCAGTGGCCAGTGCCTCCACCTAAATTTTGTAATTTCTTCCATTGATAGAATCACAATAAGTCTATAGTAGAATACCTGTAAATACCCTCTAGTTAATAGTTCATTCCCCAATCCTGAGGATTCTGTGATGGTGATGTCCAGTCTACCTCTAATTGAGAGGGTCTTTGATCCCATACAGCCATTTGATGGGACTTTCTTGCTTGTGGTTGTGGGTTTTCTTATTTCCTTTGTATGGTGGTTGTCAATCCTCACCTCCTTGTTAGTAATCCTGGGTGAGACAAATAAACTGGAGAGTAGGTGTTGCAACTTTGCTGAGGCTCAGGGCCCAGTTGGCATATGGACAGTCCAAAGATTCCAGTTTCTTGTATGTACACTTACAAACTCCAGCATCAAGTATAGGATTAGATATAAGGGACAAATGAGCCATATGTAGGGAAGCTATAACTGAGTCCAACTCTGTCACTCTCAGGAGCACAAACTCCAAAGTAAACCCACTGGCAAGGCACCAAACTTTGGGTCTATCTGCCCTGCCCATATGCCCTGGGTGTCTCCAGACCCCTCAGGAACCCCACTATTTGGGGCTACCTTTCCCCCAGCATGGGACCTGACACCTCCCTGGTACTGAGGGATTACTACAAAGCACCAACTAGCAATGTAATTGGAAAAAGACCTCAAATAAAAGGGAGAAAAGGTAAAGACAAATGAGTTTATATGGCTAAGAGACTTCAAAGTGAGGCAGGAGGTCATCCCAGAAGTAATGCTTATGCACATCTCAGCAGCACTTCATAGACTGCCAAAGTGGATACTACCCTAAAATAAAATTTAATCACTGCCACACCCCATGATGATTTATTACATTAAGGTAGAATAAAAGTCTGAATTATGAGGAGTAAACTATTAAATTTGTGGAAGAAAATATAGAGGAAAATTTAAACTTCAAAATAGGAAATGTTTATATCACCCATAAATAAAACTAATGAAATAGACTATAAACACCAGATACAAATTTACCATAAACAATAAATAAAAAAGCATAAACTTCAGGGTATATTTGTGCTTTTGGAAAACTGACAAATCATTTATATATAAACATAAATCTATATAATTCTAAGTAAATCATTCAAAGTAAGAAATAGCAAATACATGAAGGAGGAACTAAATGGCAAAAAAGAAAACACCATTATCATCATCATCATCCACATCTTAATCATCATCATCATCATCATCATCATCAATATCTTCATAGGTTTCCTAATCACCTTCATCATCACTACCTCCATTACCATCATCTCCACCACCATTATTGGGGAAATATAATGAAAAGCAAAACCTTCTCCCAACTCAGAAGAAAAACTCTCAACAAGAGTAAAAGAGCTAAGAAAAACAATTTTATTATTGAATAAACATTAAACCAGAATGTGATCCATCACAGGGAATCCACAAAAGATATTTCAAAGAAAGAAGATAATTTCACGTGTTATTTACAAGTAGATAAAAATACAATTTATTCATGTCCTCAAGATAAACTAGTCCTCAAGCAAAAGTTCTTGACTGCATCATTTGTCACACATGGTTCATCTTTAATTTACCTGATAATTGGGGTGGCCTTTGTGTTTGCTAATTGCCTCTATCCAAAGGAATAGTACAACAATTCATATATCCATAGTAGGTAGATAGTTAAAATTTGGAGCCAGAATCAAAAGTTAAACTCCCATAGATAGAGGGAGATAAGGGCCCTAACTTCCTTGATGTTAACATTTCAGAGAACTTGTTGGAGGTCCTTGAGAAAGACATTCCTGGGTTGCAAAATTGGCAAAATGTTTCTTTTGGGTTAAAAAAAATTTCCGTATATTTCACATGGGCAGAGAAAAGCTTTACAACTAAAAATTTTCTTAAGGATGCTCTAAGCAAAAGAAATGGATGGGGATTTCTTTCTCTTTTTGTACCACAGAAAATTTGTTTTTCTTTTTCAATGTGTAGTTACATTGGTACCAGCATACCCATGATCATTATCTTCATTAGGACCAAAATCATCATTTCATCATCACCACCATGTCAATCATTATCCTCCCCAATATCATCTTCATCTCCACCATCCTCAGCACCAATATCACCCTCAACATTATCATCATCTCCATTTTACAAAGGAGGGAAATACAGTGACCTTAAGATACCTGCCCATGGCCACACAGCTAGCATGATATAGGGCCAGGATGGCTTGGTACTCCAGCTAAAGTGCTTAATCACTTTTAGCCTTCTATGCTAGTACCTTTGGTAATTACCAGGAAAATTAAAATAAAATTTAAAAAAAGGAAATCAAGACACAGCCCCCTACTGTGAGTTTTGACCTATAAGTGCTATCTCAGGGGAAATAGAGAAGAATGGTTAAATGGTTAAAAATTTGGTTGACCAAATATAACCTCTACTCTGATGACCACTAGTATCTTTGAAAAGACAATAATACTACCTATTTCAGAGATGTTTGAGGGAATGAAATCCGATATCAAATGATAACTCCCTTAGCACTGGCACTTTTTCATTGAAAAGCATTCAACCAAAGTTAAAGTTCTTGGAGATAATGATGACAATGTTTGCTGGGTGGTGGTGATTAAAGTGAAGATGGGACACAGTTGGAACAGAATTCAATGGTAAGTATAGTGAGATATTAATAGCCATCTGAAAATTCTAACCTCTGTTATTCACATCCAGAGCTAGTTATTCAAGAATATTTATTGATTTTCTCATATATGAATGTTCCATTCTAGGTTCTCCTGTGAAACTTGAGAGGATGCACAAGATAGTTAAGATCTCTTTCCTTGCAAATCTTACAGTGTGGGGGAAGACAGACATTCAGATTATGAGAAGAGTGGTTCCGAATGCACATTCACAAATTTTCCATCATTAGTACCAGAAAATGATTCTTCATAAAAGCCTTGGGAGACCTTATATTAGCAGCATCCTGAGAATAGTCTTCAGTCTGAAGCTCCCAGCAATGCCCAAGGAAGATCATTCACACTTGAGGTGGACAAAGCATCAAGACTAAACAGGTTCACATCACCTGGTTGAGTCTAGACACAGGAATTATGCCAGGAAATGGAAAGAGAAGGATTCAAATTCCAATCAAAAGACAGGTATGGACTTTTATTCTGAGTTTCCATAGCACTTCTTTGATCAGTACTGTTTCCAAGGACCAGAAGCAGATTGGATGACCAAGTCTTCTCTCTGACCTCCACCTGACATTTTCCTTCCATTTTACTCCCATATCACTTATTGTGTGTCTGGAATACATAAGAAAAAAAAAACAAGGAAAAGAAGTATTAGAAAATATCAAGTCTTGCAACTTTGCTTTGGCAAGGAAGGATGTACTAAAATGCAAAACATTTACATTAGCAGAGAGATTGTGCATCCAGGACATCTACTCTTTAAACTAGGTGTTTCCCAAATTAAAATTAATTGAAAGAATGGGTATATTCTAGGTTAAATGAAAGCTCCTAATTATTTCAAAAATTTAGTCTGACATAAAGAAACACAGGGCTTTGGGTATTAGAAAACTGAAGTGAAATAATGAAAATAACCAAAGTCAAAGGAAAGGAGTAATTGTTCAGAATTGGTGGAGGTATCAGTTCTGACTGTGAGATTCATGAAAACTGGGGAGACAAATGAAAATCTGAGCACTTGAAAATGAGAAATCACAAAAGGAGTAAGGCAAATTTCAAATGGGTAGAGCCAAATGCATTATGGTAATTTGACTGATTGGCTTTGAGCTACTCATTTCCCATCCAGACATTCCGGATGCCATAATTTTTGTAATCAATAAATAGCTTTGGTGATAAAGCTTTTTTTTTTTTTTTTTATGGCCACAGGAGTAGTGTTAGAGTTAGAAAGAAGTAGGTGATACAATCTGTGAGGAATGTGGCATATTGTTCCAGGGACTGGCTACAAGGGAGGCTTAATCGGTAGTGAAGCCTGAAATTGGATAGATTAACATCTGTAATATGTAACAGAGTAACAATGAGGATATCCACCTCACTTCTGGATAGTACAGTGCAGGGGAAAATTGGACAGACAGCATTTGAGATGGCTGCAGGGTACTCAATATCTTCAGTGGAAGGTTTCAGTTAAAGCAGGAAGGAGAAAGGAAAGTTTAGAGAAGAGAATTAAGACACTCTTAATGATGCTGGTGGTCTTTGTTTTCCAGAGGGCATAGTGGAAGACTTTGTTTTCCAGAGGTCAGTGTAGAAGACTCTCAGATGTGAGGGAAAGGTGAGATATGGAGACAAAAATGGGATGTCTATAGAGTGTTATGTTGAACTGTGACTTGGGTGTAGATGGTGGTGGCAGAGTTATAGATACAGACTAAAGGCACATGGGTACCAGGAGCTGTGGGATTAGCCCCCGTGGTCTCAAAGAATAAGGACATGGTGTGATTTTGAATACTGGTAGGGAGGGATCACTGGTTGGTGTTGCAGTTGGGCAGTTTGATGTAATTATGAATTCCAAAAATATAATTGGATCATGCTTGTAAACTGATCTGTTAATCTGGGCATGATTAAGTTATGATTAGGGCCTTGACTGGGTCATGTCAGTAGGGCATTGAGCCCCACCCCTTTGGTGGGTGGGGAATTGAGTATAAAAGGCAAGGCAAGAACAGAGTTAAGCAGTGTTTGAGAAGCAGTTTTTTTTTTTTTTTTTTTTTATTATGGGTAAAAATCAAAATTCTCACAATACATACAAACATTTGCAAAATGATATATAAAT
>JAKSZT010053964.1:73331-123636 GCA_026826555.1 Tolypeutes matacus | reverse complement strand
AAGTCATGATCCTATAAATTCCTATTGTCAAGCCAAAAGCAGTTTATTGTATATGTGATAAGAGTTATGTCAAACTAAGACAATACTTTTCTATTTATTTTTCTTGCCTTATTAAACTGGCTAAAATCCCTGGTACTGTGGTGAAAAAAATGGGTGAGAGCAGATCTCTTTATCTTCTTCCAGATCTTAGTGGCAGAGTTCACTCAGTCTTTCATAAGTAATCATAATGACACTTGCATAATTTTTTTAATGTTTTAATTAATTAATTAATTAATTAATTTTAGAAAATTAGATTACATAAATGTTACACAAATAATATAGGGATTCCCATACACCTCACCTCCCAAAATACCACAATCTCCCTCATAAACATCCTTCATTACTGTGGCACATTAATTGCAATTGATAAACACATCCAGGGGCTTTGCCATTAAGAATGGACCATAGTTCACATTGTAGACAACACTCTCTCCCACACAGTTCTGCATGTTATATGATTATGTAAAATGCCCTATATCTGTCATTTCAATTTCTATCAAGAGAAATCCCAAGTCCCAAAAAAAGGCCCTGTATTACAATTGCTTTTCCCACTCCCTGCCCCAGAGCCTCCAGTGATCACTGGCTCCACATAAATGTTGTAATTTCTTCCATTGCTAGAATCACAATATTTCTATAGCAGAATCAGTAAGTCCACTCTAGTCCATTACTCTTCCCCCCATCCTGAGGAGTCTGGGATGGTGATGTCCACTCCACCTACAATTGAGAGGGGGCTTATAGCCCATGGGGAAGATTGATGGGAGTATCCTGCCTGCAGCTGCAGACTCTCTCCATTTCCTGGGATGGCAGTTGTCCAACATCATCCCCCATCAGTTGTCCTGGGTGAGTTCAATGAAGTGTAGAATAGGAGTAGCTGCTCCACTAATGTTCCAGGCCCAGTTGGCACATGGACAGCCTAAAGACTCAAGTCTCTGGATTTCCATCTACAAACTCCAGCACTAAGTATTGGTTCAAATAGAAGGGACAGATGAGCCATGTGCAGGGAAGACACAGTTGAGTCCAACTCTGTCACTCTCTGGAGCAAAAACACCAAGGTAGGGCCCACTAGCAAGGCACCAAACTTTGGAGCTATCCTCCATGACATTGGACCTGGGTGTCTCCAGAGCCCTCTGGAGACCTACTATTTGGAAAGATAACCATTTTGGAATTCTATGAGATCCTACTGAGATATGCATAAGTGTTACCTCTTGGATGACCTCCCAATGCATTTTGAAGTCTCTTAGCCATATGAACTCATTTGTTGTTAACTTTCCCCCCTTTTATTCAAGGTTTTTTTCCAGTTGCAATTCCAGTTAGCACTTGGTAGCAATCCCTCAGCCCCAGGGAGTCTCATGCCTGGGAGTCATGTCCCATGCAGGGAGGAAGGTGATGCATTCCTATGCTGAGTTTGGTTCAGAGAGAGGTCTCATTTGAGCAACAAGAAGGCTCTCAGGAGGCAACCCTTAGGCACCACATAATAGGCTAAGTTTCAATTTTAAGAGCAAAGTTGTGTAAGGTTAGTTATCGATATCAAGGGCCCATCAATGGATCATCCTCCTTCACCAGGCACTGCCCCTGCACTTGTGGGACTGTTGCTGCTCCCTTAGAGTATGTGGCAGAGTTCTCCAGGATGGAATTCAGTATTCTCTCATATATTGAGTGATTCTTCACCCACTGTGACAATGCCCCATGAACATTTGAACATTTTTATATACCTTATATTTATGCTTTGGTGAACTTCCTCCCATGCATCCCCCATCCTTGACACTCCACACCAACGATCATCGCCCTTCCCAGTTGTAACCCTCTGTGATCCAAAACTTCTTCAAAGATGAAGCCATTACAATAGCTGAATTCAATTAACAGAAAAGTGAAATAATGATACGTTTAAATGTAGGAGTTAAATACATAAATTTAAAAAAATTAAAGTAAAATTAAATTAAAAGATTAGGACAGTAGGAAAATAAAAAATGTTTAAAAATTTGTTTTTGACATTTTGCTGATCATCACTGCACTATCTGGTGTCCAGTCTGTACCATGGCACATTCCCCAGTGTCTCACTATTTTTCATTTTATTTTCAAAGAATTTTTAGGTCACAGCAAAGTCACACACAGAATACTGGAGAATCTCATACCTCCCCCTTTCCTACCCTCTATATTAAGACATTTTATATGTGGATGATAACATTGTTATAACTGAAAAACAAATATGAAACAAAGCTACTAAACATTGCCAATGGTTTAAACTGTGGTTTACATTTTAGACGTTAAACTTTTATGAATTTTGATGATATTTACCATGTTCTGTGTCCTTCACTGTATGGTTGTGAAGAACATTTCCACTGACCACTAAATATCCCCTGTTTGATCAATTCTGTTACTCTCACCCCACCCCCCTGGGGCCCATGATAATCCCCTGGCTTAATTCTTTGGATGCCAAAATTCATAGTTACATGTAAGAAGAGGTATTGACACAGTGCTTTGTCCTCCCTTATTAGGAACTTGAGAAACTCCCACCAGTCTATTTCTGAACATATCAGTCCTCCAAAAAATGGGAGTCCAACTACTTCCCACTAATTTTGCGGGGTTCCACACACTGATAGTTCACATTACGACAGGATGAACACTCACACACTCCCTAGAAGCCTGCTCCATGTGCACCTTGTCCCGAATGCCCCCCCAAACAGCACCCTAAACTAGTGACCCTTCCTTGTCATATTGCCATAAGAGCATTCCCACTTCTGTACTTTCAACCTCATACCCACAAATCCTCAGTGTTCACCTGGTCCCTCTCCAGTTCTCCCCCCAGTATCCTGGACCATCTAACCCACCCTTCCCAATCTATCCAGCTGTCAACCCTGAACCACCCAACCCAATAACATCACTACCCTCCTATCCTATCCCTTCAATATGAAACTACACTCTCACTTTATCATAGATTATGTCCGTATGTGTGATGCTCAAAACAGACTTTTCTCTTTTTGTTTCTTGTAAACCTAGCTTACAGACAATAACTCTCTGAGATTGCTTAATTTCCTTAATTCTTACCAGTGAGGTCATGTACTGTTCATCCTTCAGTGCCTGGCTTGCTTCATACAACATAAGGTCTTCAAGATTCATCCATGTCATCCCATGTGTTAGAACTTTATTCCTTTGTACGGATGAGTAATATTCCATTGTATGTATGTACCACATTTTGTTTATTCATTCATCTGTTGATCAGCACCTGGGTTGATTCCAACTTTTGGCAATAGTGAACAAAGCCGCTATGAACATTGTTGTGCATATATCTGTTTATGTCTTTACTTTTCTTCTGTTTATATACCCAGGAGTGGAATTATTGGATCATATGGAATATCTACATTTAGTATTTTTAGGAACCTCCATGCTGTGCTCCACAGTGACTAACCCATTCCACAATCTCACCAGCAGTGGATGAGGGTTCCACAAACACTCCAACACTTATAATCTGCTATTTTTTTAATAGCCGCCATTCTAATGGGTGTAAGATGGTATCTCATTGAGGTTTGATTTGCATTTCTGTAATAGATAGCAATGTCGAGCATCTTTTCATTGCTTTTTAGCCATTTGTATTTCTTCCTTGGAGAAGTGTTTTTTCAGGTCTCTTGCTCATTATTTAAATGGCTTGTTTATCTTTTTATTATCAAGGTGTAGGATTGTATATGTAAGGAGGATATTAGGCTCCTATCAGATATATGGCTGCCAAACATTTTCTCCCATTGGGTAGACTGCATTTTTATTTTTTGATAATGTCCATTGAGGTGAAAAGTTTTTAATTTGGGGTATATCCCATTTATCTATTTTTTCTTTTGCTGCTCTTATTTGGGTTTGAAGTTCCTGAAACCATTTCCTATTATAAAGTCCTGTACATGCTTCCCTACATTGTCTTCCAAGGTCTTTACAGTCTTAGCTTTTATATTTTACATTTTGAGTTGATTTTTGTATAAGGTGTGAGATGGTGTTCCTCTCTCATTCTTTTGGATATGGATATACAGTTCTCCAAGCACCATTTGTTGAAGAGGCCATTCTCCCCAACTGAGTGTGCTTGGTGGCCTTGTCGAAAATCAGATAACTGTATATCTGAGGATTTATATCAGAACACACAATTCGGTTCCACTGGTCTGTATTTCTATCCTTGTGCCAATACCTTGCAGTTTTGACCACTTAGCTTTGTAGTATGTTTTAAAGAGAGGTAGTGCAACACCTTCAGCTTCATTTCTCCTTTTCAATATGTCTCTGGTGATTCTGGGCCTGTTACCCTCCCAAATAAATTTTGTAGTTAGTTTTCCCAAATCCTTTAAAAATACTGTGTTGATTTTTATTGGGATTTCATTAAATCTGTAGATTAGTTTGAGTAGGATAGACATCTTGATGATGTTTAGTCTTCCTATCCATGAACAGGGAATATTCTTCATTTATTTGTCTTCTTTGATTACCTTTAACAGTGTTGTGTAGTTTTCTGTATATAAGTCCTTTATATCTTTACTTAAATTTATTCCTAGGTATTTGATTCTTTTAGTTACCATTGTAAATGGAATTTTTTTGTTGATTTCTGCCTCAGATGGCTCATTATTGGTGTACAGAAATGCTACTGAATTTGAGCATTGATCTTATAGCCTGCAATGTTACTGAACTCCTTTGTATGTTCTAGAAACTTTGTTGTAGATTTCTCAGTGCTTTCTATGTATAGGATCATGTCATCAGCAAATAATGAAATTTTAACTTTTCTTTTCCAATCTCAATGCCTTTTATATATTTTTCTTTCCTCAGTGCTCAAGCAAGTACTTCTTGGACAGGAGTGGTTATAATAGGCACACTTGTCTTGTTCCCAAAGTCAGAAGGAAGCCTTTTAGGATTTCACATTTGAAGATGTTGTTAGCTTTGTGTTTTTCATACATACCCTTTATCATGTGCAGAAAGTCTCCTTCTATTCCTGTCTTTTGCAGTGTTTTTATCAGGAAAGAGTTCTGTATTTTGTCGAATGCTTTTTCTGCATCTCTAGATGCACATGAATTTTTTCTTTAAATCTGTTTATTTGGTGTATTACATTGATTAATTTTCTTATTTTGAACCATCCTTGCATATCCAGGATGAAACACACTTGGCCATGATTTATAATTCCTTTGATATGTTGTTGAATGTGATTAGCAAGTATTATGCTAAGGATTTTAGCATCTAGGTTCATTAGAGAGATGGGACTTTAATTTTCATTTCTTGTGTTATCTTTGTCTGGCTTTGGTATTAGGGTAATGTTGGCATCAGAGAATGAGTTAGATAATTTTTCCTCTACTTCTATTTTTCGATGAGCTTAAGCAGGATTGGTGTTAGCTCTTCCTGGAATGTTTGGTAGAATTCACCTGTGTAGCAAGCTATCTGGTCCTGGGCACTTCTTAGTTGGGAAGTTTTTGATGACTGCATCGATCTCTTTACTTATAATTGGACTTTTAAGTACATCAATTTCTTATTTTGTCAATGTAGGCTGCTTGTGAGTTTCTAGGAATTTGTCCATTTCCTCTAAATTATCATTCTTGTTAGCACAAAATTTTTCAAAGTATCTTCTTATGATACTATTTATTTCTGTGGTGTCAGTGGTGACATCCCATTCCTCATTCTTTATTTTGTGTATCTGCATCTTCTCTCTCATTTTCTTTGTTAGTGTGGCTAAGGGTTTGTCAATTTTATTGATCTTATCGATGAATCAGCTTTGGTTTTGTTCATGTTTCCTAGTGCTTCCTTATTTTCTATTCCATTTAGTTATCCTCTAATCTTTGTTATATCCTTCTGTCTACTTCCTTTAGGTTAGTTTTTTGTTGTTATTTAATATTCCAGGTGTGCGTTTAGGTCTTCAATTTTAGCTCTTTCTTCTTTTTTAATATATGCATTTATGGATATGAGTTTCCCTCTCAGCACAGCTTTGGCTGCATCCCACAGGTTTTGATATGTTGTGTTGTCATTTTCATTCATTTCAAGGTAGTTATTGACTTTTCTTCAGATTTCCTCCTTGACCACTCTTTCTCTAAGAGTGTGTTGTTTAGCTTCCATATCTTTGTGCCTAATCTGGTTCTCTGGCCCTTAGTGATTTCCAATTTCATTTCATTGTGGTCAGAGAAAGTACTTTTCATAATCTCAATCATTCTGAATTCATTGAAAGTTGTTTTGTGGCCTAGCATGTGGTCTATCTTGGAGTATGATCCATGTGCACTCAAGAAGAATGTATAACCCATTGTATTTGGGTGTAGCATTCTGTATATGTCTATTAGGTACAGCTGCTCTAATGTATTATACACAGTCTTTGTTTCTTTATTGATTCTCTGTTGAGATATTCTGTCTAATGATGGTAATGGTGTATTAATGTTCCCCACTATAATTGTAGAATCAGTTATGTATTCACTTAGTGTAACCAGTGTTTGCCTCATGTACTTTGAGTTGCCCTGATTAGGTGCATAAAGGTTTATGATTGCTCTTTCTTCTTGAAAGGTTACCCCTTTTCCTAAAATATAGTGTCCATCTTTGTCTCTTACAATAGTTTTGCATTTAAAGTCTATTTTGTCTGATAATAGGATAGCTACTCCTGCCCTTTTCTGGTTATTGTTTGTTTGTAAAATTGTTTTCCAGTCATTCACTTTCAGTCTTCTTGAGTCCCTGTGTCTAAGGTGGGTTTCTTGTAAACAACATATTGATGGGTTATATTTCCTTATCCATTCTACCAATCTGTGTCTCTTGACTGGAGAGTTTCATCCATTAACCTTCAGTATTATTGCTCTCAAGGAATTTCTTACATCAGCCATATTTTCTTTGTGTTCTTGTATGCCATATGTTGTTTTTATTTCTGTTTTTGTGTTTAGTTGTTCTTACAGTCTCCTCCAAATTTCTCTCTTCTGTTTTTTCCCTTAAAGCTGTAGAACTTCCTTTACCATTTCTTGAAGTGCAGGTTTTTTTTATTAGAATTCTCTCTTAATTCTGTTTATCTGTGAATATTTTGAACTCTCCATCATTTCTAAATTCCAGCAATCCTGGATAGAGAATTTGTGGCTGGCATTTCTATTCTTTTCATACCTTGACTATGTCATACCACAGTCTTCTTGCCTCCATGGTTTCAGATGAAAAATCAGCACTTAGTCTTACTGAGCTTCCTTTGTATATCATAGTTCTCTTTTCTCTTGCTGTGGTCAATAAAATGGGTGAGAGAAGATATCCTTATCTTGTTCCAGATCTTAAGGGCAAAGATCATTCAATCTTTCATGAGAAATCATGATGACACTTTCATAATCTTTGTAAAGTCCTTTTATCAAGTTGAATATGCTCCTCATTGTATTTATCACTAATGAATGTTGATTTTGTCAAATGATTTTCTGCATCTATTGACATGGTCATAGAGTTTTCCTTCTTTAGACTGTTAAGAGAGTGAATTACACTGATTTTCTAATGTTGAGCAATCCTTGCATTCAAGGTTATACCCTGTTTGATTAGGATATATTATGTCTTTAATACTTTGCTAAATCAATTTGCTATAAATTTTGTGGAGGATTTTTGTATTTCTGTAATTTCCTTTTCTTTAAGTTCTTTTTCTGTTTTTGTTTGTTTGTTTGTTTTTGTTCTAGGCTTGTTGAATTTATGGGCACTAAATAGATTAAATAAGGAATTTTTCCCACTAGCACTAAGTTTACCAAGTTGTAGAAATCATGAACATATATTCACCTTCTAACATTGCTTCACACACAAGGAGATAATGAGCAATGCACAGTAACAATTAAGACTAATAAAGCACTCACATAATTACAAACCATGGAGATGAGATTATATGCTCCTTGAATAATGAAAAGGAAATAGCTCATAGAATGCATATATGAAATATATTTTGTTAAGAGAACATATTTTGATGCCAAACTGAGTGTATATATTTTATTCAAATGCAAATGTGATGGTTACTAAACTTGACATCTGTGGTAGTTTGAATATTTGTGGACCTCAGTAAAGTATGTTCCTAAATTAATCCATTTTTGTGCATCTGAAACTATTGTAGGTGAGATGGTTTGTATAGATTACTTCATTAAAGCATAGCCCAGGGTATGTTTTAACCCTTTTTTTTGGCATGCTTACAAATAGGATGGATTTTCAGAGAAATTAAAGGCCACCAACACAGAGAGTAAATCCTTGAGGCTGAGAAGGAGGGTCTTGAAGCTTGGAGCCTGGAATATGTGGAGCACAAAGGCAAGAAGAGAAGAACCCATAGAAGTTGATAGAGAAAGCCCAGAAAGAGCAGCCAGGTCCTGAAAGCAACATAACTTAGAGAAAGAGACAGAGCCCAGCAGAGGCTGCCATTGTGCCTTTCCATTTGGCAGGAGCCCAGGATTGCCAGCAGCTGATCTTTAGGAACAGAGATTCACATGTTGTCCTCATTTGAACAATTTTCTCAGCTGCAGAACTGTAAGTTTTTAAGTTAATAAATCCCCATTGTAAAAGTCAACCCATTTCTGGTATATTGCCTTGACAGCCTTTGGCAAACTAAAACAACATCTTATTGTACACAAAGAAAACCTAAAATGGAAACAGGCATTCTAAATGAGAAATCATATTCTTATTCAGCAATTACAATAATATATAATCAGAAAATAAAGACATAAATAACATAGAAAGACATGGCTAATTTAAAAACACACAATTTTAAATAACTTAGTTAAATAAAGAAAAAATAACTTACAAATAATTTAATGGACACAATTGTAATAAATGTACAATGCTAATGCAAGATGCTTAAAATAGATTGGTATATGAAAACTATTTTATGCATGAAATATCTATAAACCTACAGTTTCTCAAATAATAATTTAAAAAATGAGTGTACAGACACCAAAATAGAAATTTAAATTGAAATTATAATCTCCATTATAATGTATAGGTAAATATAAATTCACATCAGGTGTTAAATGCAAATGGTTGTAAATTTTTTCATCTCTATTAATATATACAATCTATATTCTTTCAACCACCAAAATTCATTTCCTGGTATCAAATCAAAAATAACATCTGCACATGTAGTAAGAGATTTGGATACATGAATTACATACTTTTTAAAATGCAAAAAACTAAATATTCATGAATAAGGGAAGATTTAAATGACATCCTACATTATAGGGACACAATATAGGATCTTTTATATTTTATTAAATGTACTCCACAGGACGTACAACCTACCTTGAGAAAGACCACCTATACTCTGGTAATAATCAAGAAGAAGCCCTATATATGATACTGGGCTAGCCATTCATAGGACTACAATGTTCTTTCAGTAGTAATAAAGACATTATTACCAAACAACGATCCCTCCCTACCAGTATTCAAAAACACACCATGAACTTATGCCTTGAGACCACGGGGGCTAATCCCACAGCTCCCAGTACCCATGTGCCTTTAGTCTATATCTATAACTCAGCCACCAGCATCTAGACCCAAATCACAGTTCAACATAATGCTCTATGGACATCCCATTTTTGTCTCCATATCTCACCTTTCCCCCACATCTGAGAGTCTTCTACACTGACCTCTGGTAAACAAAGACCACCAGCATCATTAAAAGTGTCTTAACTCTCTTCTCTAAACTTTCCTTTCTCCTTCCTGCTTTAACTGAAACCTTCCACTGAAGATATTGAATACCCTGCAGCCATCTCAAATGCTCTGTCCAATTTTCCCCTGCACTGTATTATTCAGAAGTGTGGTGGATATCCTCATTTTTACTCTGTTACATATTACAGATGTTAATCTATCCAATTTCAGGTTTCACTACCAATTAACCCTCCCTTGTAGCCAGTCCCTGGAACAATATGCCACATTCGTCACAGATTGTATCACCTCGTTCTTTCTCACTCTAACACTACTCCTGTGGCCATTAAAAAAAAAAAAAGCTTTATCACTAAAGTTATTTATTGATTACAAAATTATGGCATCCAGAATGTCTGGATGGGAAATGAGTAGCTCAAAGCCAATCAGTCAAATTACCATAATGCATTTGACTCTACCCATTTGAAGTTTGCTTTACTTCTTTTGTGATTTCTCATTTTTAAGTGTTCAGATTTTCATTTGTCTCCCCAGCTTCCATGAATCTCACAGTCATAACTGATACCTCCACCAATTCTGAACAATTACTCCTTCCCTTTTACTTTGGTTATTTTCATTATTTCACTTCAGTTCTCTAATATACCCAAAGCCCTGTGTTTCTTTATGTCAAACTAAATTTTTGAAATAATTAAGAGCTTTCATTTAGCCTAGAATATACCCATTCTTTCAATTAATTTTAATTTGGGAAACACCTAGTTTTAAAGAGTACATGTCCTGGATGCACAATCGCTCTGCTGACTTAAATGTTTTGCATTTTAGTACATCCTTCCTTGCCAAAGCAAAGTTGCAAGACTTGATATTTTCTAATACTTCTTTTCCTTGTTTTTTTTTTTAATGTATTCCAGACACACAATAAGTTATATGGGAATAAAATGGGAGGAAAAAGTCAGATGGAGACCAGAGAGAAGACTTGGTCATCCAATCTGCTTCTGGTCCTGGGAGACAGTACTGATCAAAGAAGTGCTATGGAAACTCAGAATAAAAGCCCATACCTGTCTTTTGATTGGCCTTTGAATCCCTCTCTTTCCATTTCCTGGCATAATTCCTGTGTCTAGACTCAACCAGGTGATGTGAAACTGTTTAGTCTTGATTTTTTGTCCACCTCAGATGTGAATGATCTTCCTTGGGCATTGCCGGGAGCTTCAGACTGAAGACTATTCTCAGAATGCTGCTAATATAAGGTGTCCCAGGGCTTTTATGAAGAATCATTTTCTGGTACTAATGATGGAAAATCTGTGAATGTGCATTCGGAACAACTCTTCTCATAATCTGAATGTCTGTCTTTCCCCACACTGTAAGATTCATAAGGGAAGAGATATTAACTATCTTGTGCATCCTCTCAAGTTTCACAGGAGAACCGAGAATGGAACATTCATTTATGAGAAAATCAATAAATATTCTTAAATAACTAGCTCTAGATGTGAATAACAGAGGTTAGAATTTTCAGATGGCTATTAATGTCTCACTATACTTACCATTGAATTCTGTTCCAACTGTGACCCATCTTCACTTTAATCACCAACACCCAGCAACCATTGTCATTATTATCTCCAAGAACTTTAACTTTGGTTGAATGCTTTTCAATGAAAAAGGGCCAGTGCTAAGGGAGTTATCATTTGATATCGGATTTCATTCCCTCAAACACCACTGAAATAGGAAGTATTATTCTCTCTTCAAAGATACTTGTGGCCATCAGAGTAGAGGTTATATTTGGCCAGCCAAAATTTTAACCATTTAACCATTCTTCTCTATTTCCCCTGAGATAGCACTTATCGGTCACAACTCACAGTAGGGGGCTGTGTCTTGATTTCCTTTTTTTAAAAAAAAATTTCCTGATAATTACCAAAGGTGTTAGCATAGAAGGCTAAAAGTGATTAAGCACTTTAGCTGGAGTACCAAGCCATCCTGCCCCTATATCATGCTAGCTGTGTGGCCATGGGCAGGTATCTTAAGGTCACTGTATTTCCCTCCTTTGTAAAATGGAGATGATGATAATGTTGAGGATGATATTGGTGCTGAGGATGGTGGAGATGAAGATGATATTGGGGAGGATAATGATTGAGATGGTGATGGTGATGAAATGATGATTTTGGTCCTAATGAAGATAATGATCATGGGTATGCCGGTATCAATGTAACTACACATTGAAAAAGAAAAACAAATTTTCTGTGGTACAAAAAGAGAAAGAAATCCCCATCCATTTCTTTTGCTTAGAGCATCCTTAAGAAAATTTGTAACTGTAAAGCTTTTCTCTGCCCATGTGAAATATACGGAAATTTTTTTAAACCCAAAAGAAACATTTTGCCAATTTTGCAACCCAGGAATGTCTTTCTCAAGGACCTCCAACAAGTTCTCTGAAATGTTAACATCAAGGAAGGCAGGGCCCTTATCTCCTTCTATCTATGAGAGTTTAACTATTGATTCTGGCTCCAAATTTTAACTATCTACATACTAAGGATATATGAATGGTTGTACTATTCCTTTGGACAGAAGCAATTAGCAAACCCAAAGGCCACCCTAATTACCAGGTAAATTTAAGATGAACCATGTGTGACAAATGATGCAGTCAAGAACTTTTTCTTGAATACTAGTTTATCTTGAGAACCTGTATAGATTGTATTTTTATCTACTTGTAAATAACACCTGAAATTATCTTCTTTCTTTGAAATATCTTTTGTGGTGACACCCTGTGATGGATCACATTCTGGTTTAATACTTATTCAATAATAAAATTGTTTTTCTTAACTCTTCTACTCTTGTCGAGAGATTTTCTTCTTAGTTGGGAGAAGGTTTTGCTTTTCATTATATTTCCCCAATAATGGTGGTGGAGATGATGGTAATGGAGGTGGTGATGATGAAGATGATTAGGAAACCTATGAAGATATTGATGATGATGATGATGATGATGATGATTAAGATGTGGATAATGATGATGATAATGGTGTGTTTTCTTTCTTGCCATTTAGTTCCTCCTTCATGTATTTGCTATTACTTACTTTGAATGTTTTACACTTAGAATTATATAGATTTATGTTTATATATAAATGATTTGTCAGTTTTCCAAAATCACAAATATACCCCAAAGTTTATGCTTTTTTATTTATTGTTTATGGTAAATTTGTATCTGGTGTTTATAGTCTATTTCATTAGTCTTATTTATGGGTGATATAAACATTTCCTATTTTGAAGTTTAACTTTTCCTCTATATTTTCTTCCACAAATTTAGTAGTTTACTCTTCATAATTTAGATTTTTATTCTACCTTTATGTAATAAATCATCATGGTGTGTGGCAGTGATTAAATTTTATTTTAGGGTAGTATCCACTTTGGCAGTCTATGAAGTCCTGCTGAGATGTGCATAAGCATTATCTCTGGGATTACCTTCTGACTCACTTTGAAGTCTCTTAGCCATATAAACTCATTTGTCTTTACCTTTTCTCCCTTTTATTTGAGGTCTTTTTCCAATTACATTGCTAGTTGGTGCTTGGTAGTAATCCCTCAGTGCCAGGGAGGCTAATCCCTGGGAGTCATGTCCTATGCTGGGGGAAAGGTAGCCCCAAATAGTGGGGCTCCTGAGGGCTCTGGAGACACCCAGGGCCTATGGCCAGGGCAGATAGACCCAGAGTTTGGTGCCTTGCCAGTGGGTCTACTTTGGAGTTTGTGCTCCTGAGAGTGACAGAGTTGGACTCAGTTATAGCTTCCCTACATATGGCTCATTTGTCCCTTCTATCTAATCCTATACTTGGTGCTGGAGTTTGTAAGTGTACATACAAGAAACTGGAATCTTTGGGCTGTCCATGTGCCAACTGGGCCCTGAGCCTCAGCAAAGTTGCAACACCTAATCTCCAGTTTATTTGTCTCACCCAGGACAACTAACAAGGAGGTGAGGATTGACAACCACCATACAAAGGAAATAAGAAAACCCACAACCACAAGCAAGAAAGTCCCATCAAATGGCTGTATGGGATCAAAGACCCTCTCAATTAGAGGTAGACTGGACATCACCATCCCAGAATCCTCAGGATTGGGGAATGAACTATTAACTAGAGGGGATTTACAGGTATTCTACTATAGACTTATTGTGATTCTATCAATGGAAGAAATTACAACATTTAGGTGGAGGCACTGGCCACTGGGGGCTCTGGGGGCAGGAAGATGGAAGTACAGGTATAATACAGGGGCTCTTTGGGACTTGGGAATCATCCTGAATGACATTGCAATGAGAGATACAGGCCATTTTGTATCTTCCTATAACCTGTAGAATTGTGTGGGGAGAGTGTAAACTACAATGTAAACTATGGTCCATGCTCAGTGGCAATGTCCTATGATGTATTTATGAATTGCAATGAATGTGCCACAGTAATGAAGGATGTTGTTGATGTGGGAGTGTGTGGGAGGTGTGGGGAGCACAGCATATGGAAATCCCTATATTTTTTGTGTAAAACTTATGTAATTTAAGTATCTTTTAAAAAATAACTTAAAAAACATATTTTTATACTATATTATTAATACCCTAGATACCAAGTATGAGTGCCTCAGAAACACTTAAATCTCTGATTATGATAGTTATGTAGATTGTCCACTGATTGCTATTGTCAATCATTGAAAATAGTGGTTTTAAATTATTGTGGTGCAGCCCAAGGAGAGTGTTAGATGCAAATGAAGCAAAAGGCATTACAGGTGGAGGCTCCAGGCCCCCACAGTAATTTTGAAAGGTTTTGCTCTATTTGTTAAAAATACTTATTTGAAAAGTAGTTCCTTCAATGGGGAAAAGGATGAAAGAAAGAGGGAGGGATGAAAGGAAGGAGGGAGAAAGATTAGAAAAAAGAGAAAGGAAGGAGAGGGATGAAGGAAGGAATACACTAAGGAATTAGAGACATAAAAGAGATATAAACCTGCATGAAGTTTCCTGAAAAATTTTGATATGAGAAATTAAAACTACTTCACACACATAGCTCAGGTAAACATGTAAATAAGGAGTTAAAAATAGGTGTTCCACATAAGAAATCTATATATACATATATTTTTTCTATTCTCTAATGTTAGAAATGATGGTAAGGAAAAAAATATTTATTTATCTAACATTTTCAAGCAAAACAGGTTGAAGAAAGGGAAGGATATGGGGGCTGTGGGGTTATTGGGATTCCTCTATATATTCTATGTGACTTTTATGTAACCTAACACTTCTTGGAAAATAAAGTGAGAAAAAAATAAGACCCTGGGGTAACATACAGAAGACATTGTCTGTATACTTAAAAGATACTAGAGCTTAAGGTGATGAAAGGCACAGTGAAATTTTTTAAAAATATTTTATTTTTTTAAATTTTATTTCATTATTAATTTTTGGCTGTGTTTTTTAGGATGTCTTGGAGTGCAGGAGGGTTGCAACTTTGGCAGGGGTGGGTCACTGTTGCAGGTCATCAGTGGGGGCAGGGATTTCTGGGGAGGGTTACACCTGTGGCATGCCTCTATGGAATATGAAATGTGTTCATGTGGTCATGGGGTGTTGTCTCAGTGGGTGGAGACCCACACAATAGCCAATAAAATATTGAATTTTCATTCTGGGAAGTTCTGCTACATTCTTTAATAGAGTCATATGAATCTTTAGAACACATGACCAGTGTCTAACAAAGGAGGACAAACCAATATGCCAGGCCCTTGATATTTGTGCTTGTACTTATGAACATTGTTCTTGTGAAATTGAAACTTAGTTTAATAATATATATAGTCTAAGAGTTACCTTCTGAAAGCCTCCTTGACATTCAATTGTGGTCTCTCTCTAAGCCAGACTCAGCATATAAACTCAATACTTTCTGTCCAGCATGTGACATGACTCACAGGGATGAGCCTCCGTGGCATGAAGTGATTATTACCAAGTACCAACTAGTGATGCATTTGGAAAAAGACCTAGACCAAAAAGGGGAAATATTAAATACAAATCAGTTTTTATGGCTAAGAGATTTCAAAGTGAGATGAGAGGTCATTTCAGAATTTATAATTATGCATGTTTCAAGAGGATCACACTGACTGCCACAGTAAAAATTCCTCAAATAAGGGTGCTCCTGAGGGATCTATAGACACTTAGACACTATAGGCAGAACAGACAATCCCAGGAAAGGCACCCCTTTGGTGAGCCAACCCTTGGAATATATGATAAGCTATTTCCCCAATGTGTCAGAGTTAGACTCATTTACAATTATCCCACACATGGTTTTTCTGTCCCTTCTATTCATTCCAGAGAATTATATCTTCTTGCTGTTCATATGCTGGGTGACCCTGTATCTCAGCATAGTTGCAGGCAACACCTACTCTACAGTTTATTTGGCTCACCTACGACAACTAACAAAGCATGATGATGGAAAATGCCCATTTCAAAAACCAGAGAGTATCTACAATTGCAAACAAGACAATTCCATCCATTTGCCCCATTGTAATCTAAAACCCCTCTCAATTAAATGCAAAGAGGGGATCACCATCCCCAAATCCTCAAGATTGAGAAACAAACAAACATAAGGTGGGACTGCAAGTATGGAACAAATTAGACATTATTATTTCAGTAATGGAAGAATGTGTGACATTGATGTATAGTCAGTGGTCACCAGAGGTTCTGAGGGGAGTGAGAGAGAAGACCTGTAACATGGGACAATTTTGGGACATTGAAATTTTTCTGCAATGACAGATACAAGCCATTATATATTTTGTCAAAACCTATAAAATTGTGCAGCATAAAGTGTAAACCATAATGAAAACTATAGACCATGCTTAGTAGCAGTGTTGTAATATGTGTTCATCAATTGTAACAAATGTACCACACTAATGAAAGATGATGTTAATGGGGGAAATTGTGGGAGAGGGATGGGTGTTATATGGGAATCCCCTATATTTTTGATTGAACATTTATGTAATCTAAACCTTCTTTAAAAGTAAATAAAAAATGCAGATTTCTTTTCTGAAATGATTGGGGAAAAAAGAAACAATGTTATGAGAGGGGCATTAACAGAATTTAAAAATCTGAGTAACCCAAATACTACTGTGATATATTTCACTATTGTCAATTATAGATAGGGAATGGTGAAAAGATGTCACATTAAGGCATACCATAGGGAATAGATTCTCTTTTTATAAAATTGAGAGTTAAAGTATTTTCAGGATTAAAATAAGGGGGAAATAAAATGAATGTTAGATATTTGGAGGTAAAGTGAAGATAAACCTCAAAGAGGAGGATCATGGCAATGGATATTTTGTGAAAGTTTAACTGCAATAATTACATTAATATTTCTTTGCCTACAGCCAAAGACAATGGCAAGGGTTACTTGAATAGAGATTTTTACATGTGAAATATAATGACATCATTACAGGATTTCTTCTTTTTTCCATGCCAACATTTAAGAAACTATCACTCACTTAAGGACATTTTTTAAATGATATTTCTAATAAATTTCCAATTTATTGATCAAGTCCATTCTTGTGTGAATTCACAGGTTTCTGGAGTTCACCTGGTCTCTGGATTGGAGAAATTCTAATAATTCTTTCCACAGTTCCCCTCCTTGCTACCAATGAGAAATCACATCTGATTTGCAGAGTTGACACCCTGTTTATATGAAAGAGATTCAACGGATTTTGAATTATCTGCTAATAACAATTCATTATCTTTATGTCCAGGGCAGGCTATTATGAAGAATAAGGTCAACATTGAAGGTCAAAACAGGGAAGCATAGCTTGAACACAGCATATTGACAATCCTGCAATAACAATGGATGCTTGACCATATGCCATAAAATGTTAAGGCTCTTTTGTCATTAAGGTCCATGCCCAGGTTGAGAGACTGCAGCAACTTTTTTCTTTGCATAAAGGGAAAATTATATTTCCACAGTGGTTGAATAGTATCTTTTAAAAGAATCCAATAATCATAAGGTCTACCAAAAACAAATATTTATATATGGAAAGTGTGTCTTGATTATTTTTCAATTGTGTTGTGAAATACCAACATAGTCCCTAGAGCATAATTTTTAGATAATATTCAATCAATTTATATATCCATTTAAATAAAGTTCATTCAGTTCTCAAGAAAGTTCTGTGTATTGGAGATTGTGTAACAAGAAAGATATGAAGCTTTAGTCCGGAAGATTAGACTTCAGTGGTGTGAAAAAAAGATGTCAGTTAATAAGTGAAGAATCAAATTTCTCCCAGATACTTTTAAGTTTTATGAAAGGATAAGGGCAGAGCTTGGAATGGCATATGAGAAAGGTCTTTCAAATATTTATTGAATAGTTAAAGGATAAATTGGATACATTTGACAGAGTGTTAGATAAATGATGATGAAGATGATAGAAAGATGGTAGATAAATAGATGGATAAGTTATAGATGATAGATAGATAGATAGATAGATAGATAGATAGATAGATAGATGATAGATAGATAGATGATAGATAGATAGATAGATAGATAGATAGATAGATAGATAGATAGATAGATAGAATTTTGGAAGTTCATCAATAGAAACCTGATTGTTAGGTTCCAGCATCCCTTCTCTGAACATCTTTCTCTGGACTGAGTCTATCATGGTCCACTCTTCCTGAGTGAAATCTATAGCTACATCTTTGAAGGTCACTGATTCCTAAAACAACAGACATTTAAATTCTGACAGAACTTTCCACACTAATATCACAGTAAGATCAGTTAGATGATATCCTGAGGAATGGAGGGGCTTTGTGGAGAGAAAGCTCAAATTACGTTTTAAATTCAAGTCAGAACATTATGAATGATAACCTAGTATATGTATACTAGATACACCTACAGAGACATTCAGATGCTGAGTATATAATGTTCCATTGTAAAACAATAATACATAAGTTGTGGTGTGATTAAAAGAGATAAGTTTAGGCAGTCTAATAGCACAAATCAAGGACCCTTGAAAAATGCTATACTCTTTTACAATCTGGCTTGACACTTCCTTACTCTAGGAGGCCATACTCAATTTTACCTTGGGCCTCCAAATCGTGATTATCATTTTCTATCTTATCTTCTCCTTGATTCTCAGGTAAATAATAACCTCTTAATTTGTTCTGATTTCTCCAGTTATTCAACAGTTTTCACCAAATATAAAATTTTTCTATAACTACTAAAATTCTTTTCCTCTATGAACAGCCAAAATCAAGTGAAAAATATTCCTTTATTCATTGCTTCCATTTATCAAATTTGCACAAACATTATTTACAAAGAGAGAAATGGTTGATTAGGGACAAACTGGTGATAAGAAATTCAAACATCTTTTCAAAATAGAAAAATATCTCTATATACTTTAATATATTTACTATTAGAGAAAATAAATTATTTCTCATGGCATACCTTGCTTAATCCTCTCTTGTGCTGCTTTGAACACTATGCAACACTTACCACAGCACCTTTAACACTGGATTGAGTGAACTCATCTGTTCAAACATCTACCTCCCATTTGGAGTGTCAAGTTGTGCTCTTTCTTACTCATCTCTATCATATGTTTTCACAACAATCCTAAAACCATTACTACCACTTACAAGGTTAATGATGAAATATTTCCCCACCAAGACCATGGGCTCCTTCTCTTCTCTGAAAACACAGCCTTAATGGAGGCTGGAACAAATTAGTGTAAATATTGGAAAGAGATTACTTCTTAATCTGTTGCTGACCCATCATAATTATCCCAGAATAATGGGTACATTTGAGTCATTCTCAGATCCTTGAATGTCTACTGAGTGCACTTAGAATAGACAGTATAATAGGAGAAATCTGCTCATGTTCTAGCAATGGAGATGTAATTTCAGTAGAAAAAGCAATTCCTTCACCGGGATATGCCTTGTCAACTCTTTGGCGATCAGCTGTATTCCTATGATTTTTCACTCTGGAACAGGCAGAGGACAAAGCAGGCAATGCTGACTATGGGGAAAGAAGCCATGAGATCCAAGACTCTTACACAATTTCCAGAACCATGGGTTATAAATATCCTTTCACCTGGAAGTATACCTGTACCCAACCAACAGAAATACACAGTGTGCTTCAGAAAAACAGTGGGCAGACTGTCATCTCCCAATGTAATAAGAGATGACTATGGCTCTTGTTGGTAATAAGATATTTATACAGATCTGTTAGAGATATTAATATGAAAACCATTGTTTTATATGTTAATTAGCCCACAGTGTTCTGAATTTTATATTTTCTCCCTGATTACAAAACATGGGTATCCCTAACTCAGGCCACATGTGGATTTTGGTCTCCACATATAGACAAACACTATGGAATTTCCCAGATTTAATGAATTTTGGTTTATGAACTAGCAGTTTATCAGTCCCCTGGACACTCACGCCTTTCCTGGTCTGGCCAACTCCTGCCCCTTTTTATATACTTGTCTCAAATCATTTTGGTTTCCCCACATGGGATTTCTTGAAATATCCCTCCCTGAACTGTGACTTTTAGATATATCCCCAAAAGACTTTGATCCCATTCATGAAAATTAAAAATGCAATTCATGATGGAGTTAATCAATTAAGGACTTAGATCATTTGAGTTATCAATATCATTCATTCTCCATTTCTAGTCCTTAAACTCCCTTTATCAGAAAGTAACATATTATATCAGTTGTAATGTTCTACCATGTGCCACAAAACTCATAAGATAAAAAGGCTCAAAAAACAGAGACTGAGTGGGTACGAGAAAGTATCTATTAACTCTATTTGATATTTTAGGAAAATGGTTACTGAAATCCTGCCCAATATTAATCATCTTTAATGTAACATCCTTGCATTAATCATTTATTAACTATAAGTTTCCCCTTAACAGTTTGTTAAAAATATTATTTCATGGGAAAAATGATAATGTGTTATAAATAGAAGAAAACACCCCTTTGTATCTGAAATCTAGGGGAAAAAATGGAAAAATGTGTATTAAATGTGACATAGATTCACTTACATTATTCTCAAAATAATCTTATTGATTATGGTTTATTTATGACAAAATATTTATGGTATATTAACGAAAAAGGACATGATAAGAATTTCAGAAAACTTTAATAGCATGAAAAATTTGCATGACTATAAAACAACAAAGCTAGAAATTGAGGTTTGTTTTACCTTTATGCCATGCTTAAATTTCTTGAGCTTTACATACCATACCTAGGTTTACCTTGGAAAGTACCTTGTCACATCAATAACCAGGAGCCACAGGTTGTGGTTACAGCTTTGTTTTTATTTTTGTTTTTGTTTTTCCTTGTTTACATGATTGCTTCTCATGCCCAAATTTATCTTCCTCATGGAAACACCCAGTGCTTTGAAACCCCTTGCCAAATATCAGTCACTATACTGTCTCTATCCTCATTATTTCAGTATAGTTTAATCCACATTTACTCATTTTAACAGATATTTACCAAGACCAATATTTTTATTTTTCTTATGTCCATCCTACTATTTCTATGTCTACTAATAAACACTCCACATACTTAAAATTTTCTATGATGGTATTTGGCTGAGCACACAATTAAGATATTGTTCCAGGCACAAACAGAGTCACACTAATGGCTATCAAGTATATGGGAACTCTACTGTATTAAAACTGTATTGGTAATTAAGTAATTCCACTATTCTCCATAAACATGTCAAATCTTCTCCATGTCTTTTGAATTTCACACATTCTCACATTGCACTTCACTTTCAAAAGATTGAATCACCTCCTACTAAGCAGATGGATCAAAAAATTTGGCCACTTACCCTTTAATACCATAATATTTTTTAATAATCCTTGTGTTCACACACATTGGCTACTCTTTCTCTCCTACTAAATTTGAAAGTCATGGTACCACTGGCTGAGTTCAATGTATCCAATTGAACTCTTACTCTCCTGTTTTTTTGGTAACTATACACTGATCACAATTCAATCTGTTTTAACAGAAACCTCTCCCTCTCTTCACAATCCATCTCATCATGTAAGCTTATATAATTGATTCATGACCCACTTTGGGGGACTTTGCTTTTTATTTTTTTCTCTGACATCTTAGTCTCTAGTTTTCAAACTACTGTATTATTCCTTCCACTTATCCACTGCAAAAAGAACTCAATATATTATTGGAACATCTTAAAACTAAATCCTAGCCACTCTTTTTGCCTTTTATCCACTATCCTGACATGATTACGTATTTAATTGATTTTACTTTCTTCCACCCCTATCTCTGAATTGAAAGTAACAAATGATTTCTCTGGAATGCTTCTCTGAGCTATCATCATTACATGCTTAATTACATATATTTAAAATGGAGTACATTTCAGAATATTACCTCTCTCCCAAAATATAAACATTACATCTCCTTTAGTCTTCAATATTAATTAAGGTTCCCACTAGACCTCCAGAGATTGATCCTTGACATTCCTTCACAAAACTACAAAAGACAATGAAACAGTGTTTCCATATATATACTAAGCACATTTTCACGATTCATTTCCACCATGATCCACAAACATACCTTCTCACTCCATACTAATTTTCTTTCATTCCTAGTTCAAATATGAATTCCTGAGGGATCTTATCACTGAACTCCACCAATGTTAGCATTTAAATTAGCTCTATGTTTGGTCTGTCTCTCCCATTGATGTGGACACAGAAAAATCAATCCATGAATGTTAAGATGAGACAAATTTCCCATTGATGATTATATATGCATTTTAAATCAGGAGAAATATATTCACAATTACTCACCTACCCTCATAAGACCACCTACCTGAAATATCGGTAGCCATATTAAATGGTTTTCTTCTGATGAAAAATTCATTGAAAAATAAAGGTAGTCATGTTGAACATTTTCTCCATTACTCACTAGAACCAAATTAGATCGGAAAAACACGTGAAGACAATACTTTATTGAGGAAACTGTCATGAGAAATAAAGAAACAAATTTTTGCTGGTGAGCAATATTTTTATAAACTTGATGATTTCATAAATCATGTAATTCAAGCAATATATCCTGATTAGTTTGCATGTCAATCAAGATAAATCTAGGGAGTGGATGTGGCTCAAGGGGTTGAGTGACTCTTTCCATGTGTGAGGTCCTGGGTTCATCACTGGGCCTTCCAAAACAAACAAACAAACAACAAACAAATAAGGAAACATGGAAAAAACAACTCAAGAGAGTGGATATGACTCAATGGTTGAGCACAGGCTTCCCACATTCAAGGTCCCAGGTTCGATCCCTGGCCCAGGACCACAATAAAACAGTCTAATCAAGATCTGGCCCTTTATACAAAATGCTTTTCCTTTAATTTGGTACATCCAGAGATGCAACTAGAACAGAATATGTCCTTTAATTCAGTCACCCATCTAAATATCTCAAAAGACACCCAAACATGCCTTACTCCAGATGCCTCTCTCATTTGTGGATTTTGGTGGATCTAGTCTGTACTCTAGAGAATATACAGCAAGTGACTCCTTAAAGCTCTTCATTTCTGAGAGGTCTTGTGATTTACCAACTTTCTATCTGGTTATGGGTATCAATTTGACTCTAAATAAATATAAATATTTGTCCTGAATTTTATATTCAAAATATTAGGGATTCATAGAAAAATGCTAATAGAAATCCATTAAAATATTTGAAGCAGTAAAATTATATGATCATATTTGTGTTTGTAAGTTAGTCTTTTACTGAAGAATGAAATGAAGTTTAGAACGAATTGGTGATTTTTAAGTATTAGATGGCTGCATGGCATAGGAGCTTAGAAGTGAAAATATGAGGGGCAGGATGGAAGGTTATAAGATATAATACAGAATAATCAAATCTCTATCATTTACTTATTCTATCAGATATAATTGAGCTCTAATGGTGTGTTAAACTTTGTGCTAAAGACTGAGCATGCAGTTTGAAAAAAGTTTTTAGAGGGAAAGAGAGTAATAGCAGTTGAAAAAGAGAATACTTTGTCAAGTATTATATATGGAGAAAAGCAAGCTACAGGGTAGCATATATATTATAAAATGAGCCTATTTCGTCAGAACAATAACAAATACATGAATGTATTTGAGTACATGTATATGCATATTTATATATGTGTGCATAATAGAGTATATCTATTTATATAACTTGGTATAGTTATTTAGGTATGAATAATAATAGACAACTTACTCAAGAGTAAATATAAATTACATTCGGCTCATTTTCAGGACATTTTAAAGAAGTAGAACATGCTTAAAGAGTCAAGAGGTAGAACATGCTTAAAAGATGGTGGTGAAGATGGGAAAGCAGGAAGCTCCAGGAATCAGTCCCTTCACCAAAACAACCACTGAACTGACAGAAACTGAATCAACAATTTTGAAATTCTGGAGACTAGTGGAACACTATACAGAGTCCAGGAAGGAGGTGGAGAAAGAGGCAGGTAAGTTGAAATAAATGCTAGTGAGTTTCAGCTTCCCTGCAGTGATTACTGTCCACCTTCCCTTAATCTTATAGTAGGCACCAATGGAGAATAATTTATGGTACAGTCACATGATACCCTAATATTATGTAGTCATTGGAATGAAAGAGTTATAGCAGTTGAGTAACAGAAAGCTCTGTGAATTGTTATTTAAGGAGGAAAGCTAGACCTCCTGACTCTGCAGCCTTTGACAGCTCTTGCTGCACTGTAATGGCTCTTGTTTCTGTATTTCTGAATTCTCCTGTGTACAGCAACAGATTTTTTTCTTCTCTTTCATTTCCTTTTTCATGTTGCCCTTCAGGTTTCACTGGGCCAGATGGTGGCACTATCTGGGATGGCGCTGTTCTTGGCAGGACCTCTGCCTCACCAACATCTCTTCAAAGAGGATGTGGCAGCTGAACCTCTCCTTCTCTTCATGTTCTACATGTGCCAAGGAATGCCTCTATGGGGGGAAACATGTGGCAACAAGCCATGCAATAAAAGACATGCTGCCTGGTGACCAGACGGTCTGTGGTCACAACACGGTGCCTCTCATCCTCCTCCACTCTTACAGTGGGTTGAGGAATGCAAGCCTCAGGTTCCTCTTGGAAGGGCTTTTGGAAGCTGAGCAAGGACTCGGTGTTGATTGTTGATTAGACTGAGGAGAAAGCCGATGGTGCTCTCTTTGGAAAGCTCAGCCTCAAAGATCTGGGGTGGTTTTCCCACTGGCGAATATGTGGTTTTGGTTTGCCCCTCAACAGCTACGCCCTTTACTCTGTGCATTCTGGTAAAATATTTGCCCCTGACCATTGATTTTCTGAAGCAGACCCATAGGTCAATGAAGTAATGGTCTTCTCAGTGGAAGTTGAAGAAGACATCTCTGATAGCCTTTGAATCTTGCTGGGACTAGAGAGTAGAGCTTGTGATAAGTTATCATCTTTTTGCACACATTTTTACTCTTTGAAAACAGTATAATAAATATTGGGATTTTATGTTTACAACTATAGATTCATGTATATATATAAATTTTGGTATCTATTTTTAAATTCAAAATGATTTTCTCATTTGTAACATTGAAATCACTTCATATGCCTGAATTTTCCTAATACCATGTTACTTCTTTAAAGTAGTATTTTATGAAAGTGGTTTTCTTAGCAAATTCAGAATGCAAACACTTAAATAGGAGAAATGGTCACCTTTTAAAATGTGTTTCCAAACTTCATTTAAGAGAAGGTTTATGGAAAAGAAATTATGTTTAAAGAAAGATATTGACTCATATAATGTGCATTAGTTATCACAGATATACATCTTTTTAGAATTTTTTAACCAAGCAACAGTTTAATATAAAAATTGCTTTTTCCTGAAAAGGTCTTATTACCATGCGCTTATTAGATGATGTCAATTGATATTGCTTTCCTAATTTCCTCAAAAAATACGATATCATTAGAAAATGTAATAACAATTACACTGAATCTTTCTAAAAATGCTGTTCCCCTGCCCCACACACCTCTGCCCCACATGCCCATTTTGTCCCTTTTTATCTACACAAAACATTTAGATCTTAGAATGCATAATTGGATAAACTTTCTGAGCCAAATCTGGAAATCCCTGATATTAAGAATTCTTGTATTTGCTCACTCATTTATTCAGTCTTATTAAGATATTTTCTTAATTTTCTACTAAGTAACAAAAAGTATTTTCTCAGCAAAAGTCTCAATGAGTTTTATCCCCTTACCGCAAATCCTTAATTTTTGTTCTGGCCAATGATAAATCAGGTCCCAGAGAAATCATGGGAAATCTGGACAGGGAGAATCAGACCCCTCATTTTCCAGCTCCCATAAGTCATACAATTTTCCTTCCATCCTTACCTAAAGTTTTAGAGAAAGGTCTCTTTTTCCCAGATTGTTGTTTCTTCTCATCTTGGTGAATGTGAACCTAAAAGAATAGTTTCTGCAAGATTTTTTCTCTTGTGCTAGTTGTAAGTACTGTCTAAACCTTTCCTGAAGCATGGACTCTGACTTAGTCCTTAATACTTGTCAGTTTACAGCCAAAGTCACTCTCCCACAGGGAGATCTGAGGAGGAGTTGGGAGCTGAGTGTGCTCCAAGGCTTCCAGTAACCCTTGTGTGACATCATCACTGACATAGCTCAGTTCTGTGAGCTCAGTTTGAATCTAAACATGGCAACAACAACAAAAAAAACATGGCATCAAAGAAGCATATTTTGGTGAGAGGGGTGAGATTATATAATAAAAATGAATTGAAACATTTCTCTGTCCTCAAAAAAAGTGCTGTCATTGTGGGAGAGAGAAAAAGGTACAGAGATTGACAACTATGATAGGTTATTTCTTTCTCCCAAAACTCTTTCTGACTGTGGTAGTTAGGCTCTATCTTAAAATGGAGGCCTGTATGCTCCTTGGCTAGAACTCTTCAGAGTCAGCTTTGAGAGGTGCTGCAAGGGAGAGAGGAACCAGTAACATATTTCATGATGCAGCAAGCCTACTATGAATAAACATGAGGAGGTGGGCATTTGAACAAAAGTGAAGAAGAAACTTTTAAAAATTTCTACAAACCATTAAGGGAGTGTCTAATGTGAAAAATGGGTTTGTATGTGGCAATTTCAAGGCAGTTGGTAAGTGGCAGTTTCACTGAATCCAGCCTAGGTCCTGTGTTTGAGTCTCAGCTTCACCCTTCACTGACAATATATTCTTGGATGCTTTATTTGACCTCTCCATGCTTCACTTTACTCAACTGTAAAATATAGAGGACTCTAACCCCCACATAGATTTCTCATTACTATGAAATAATCTAACATGTGTAGACACAGGACAATGAAAGACTGATAGATATTAAAACCATGTAAATGCTAGCTATTACTGTTATGCTTTAGGTCACAGTTTGCTTAGTATGTCCAGACTAGGTGATTTCCCTGATTTATGGATTCAGAATGTCCAAAATTCAAATTTCATCCTAGCCCTGCTTGTGGGTCCTAAGAATGGCCATTTAAAAATATCCTATTAATTTCATTAATAATATCTTATTAATGTTTGTAATTATGAACCTTATTCTTATAAAATCAAAACTTAGCCTAGACATATATTTTGCCTAAGAGTTACCTCCTGAAAATCTTGTAACTCAGATGTGGCCTCTAAGCCAAACTCAGCATTTAAGCTCATTGCTTTTCACCTCGCATGGAACATGATCCTTGGGCATGGGCCTCTCTGGCACAAAGTGATTATTACCAAGTGCCAGTTAACAATGGATTTGGAAAAAGACCCTGAATAAATGGGAAAGTAGTAAATACAAATGAGTTTTTATGCTAAGGGATTTCAAACATGAGTCAGAATTTCATTCCAGAGGTTACACGTATGTATGTTGAAAATTGGGCAACAGACTAGCTCAGGTAGGGCAAAGCTCTCTTCAAAATAGGGGAGAAAGCATAGAAGAAGTCTAAGGAAGCCACTTTGGAGACCCTGCTGGCCAGGGAATTGCCACACACATCCTCCAGGAGGGTTTGGTGATGCATTGATGGAGAAGCCAGAGGGAAAACCATGAGTTGTTACCTTACATCTGGGAACACCACCCAACCCCCAACCCTTAGATAAGCAGCCTTAGTAAAACTTACAGCTGAGTGGCCAGAAGAGATTGGGAAAGAACAGATTCTTCCTTGGGAAAAGGGAGGGTGCAGCAGAGGGCAGACTGTGGTTTCTCCTTGGTGAATGTAATCACCATAACTTGCTAGCCCTGAAAAGGTCGTGGAATTTGAAGGATTCATCTATGTGGAATGGTTTGCCGAGGAGCACCATTTGTTGGCTAGCCAGGAAAATGAAGGAAGCCAGACTGGTCTCTTCCAATTCTTTTCCAAGCACAAAAGCCCTCATTGGGCCCCATTAGCAGCTCCCTATCCCAGGTTTGACATCTTAAACAGGTCAATATTAAAGTATTAGAAAAAAGTAAACTAAAATCAAATGAAAACTGTGAAATAAAACCACTAGGCAAGAGATAGAAATTGATAAACAGAATAATATCATCACAATAAGCAGGTGCCTAGGTATCAGCAAATGATAACAACCCATTCTAAGGAATAGGAAGATATGGACCAGTCAAATGAACAAGCCAAGAATGTAGATGAAACTCAGGATTTAAATGATGTCCAAAGAAATCTATTTAATCAATTTAGAGAACTGAAGGAAAATATGACTAAAGAGATAAAATATATTAAGGTGACATTATGTGAGCATAAAGAATAATTTGAAAGTCTGCAAAAAAAAAGTAATAGCTTATGGAAATGAAAGATAGAATGGATGAGATAAAAAATACATTAGAGGCCTATAGCAGCAGATTTGAAACGTTAAAAGAATAAATACAGTATTTCAAAGACAGGATACTAGAAACTGAAATGCTAATAGAAGAGAAGGAGGAAAGTATGCAAAAAATTGAGCAGGGTCTCAGGGAACTGAATAACAATATGAAATACAAAAACATATATGTTATAGGTTTCCCATAAAGAGAAGGGAAAGGAAAGGGGTTAGAAAGAATACTTGAGGAAATAAGGACTAAGAATTTTACAACTGTTATGAAATACATGAATAACAATATTCAAGGACAACATAACTGAAAAAAAAAATCCTAATAGACTTTCTCCAAAACCTTTACTATTCAGATTGTCAAAGGCTAAAGGTAAAGGATTTTGAAAGCAGCAAGAGAAAAGCAATGTATTATTTAAAAGCAAGCTTCAATAATTTTAAGTGCCAATCCATTTTCAGAAACTACAGAGGTGAGAGGCAATGGTTTGATATATTTAAGGTAGTGAAAGAGAAAAATTGCCAATCAAAAATTCTTTATCTGGCAAAACAATCATTCAGAATTGAAGGCAAGTTTAAAGTCTTACAGAGAAACGAAACAGAGAGAGTACGTTTCCAAGAGACTGAATCTACAAGGGATATTAAAGGGTGTATTACAGCCCATCAGGAAAAGAAAAGTGAGAGAGCCTGGAAAAAAGTGTAGAAATGAGGATAATAAATAAGAGAAATTGAATGGTTGAAAAGACAGACAATAGGAAGAAATGACAACAGAAAGTCAAGGGATAAAGAGGATGAAGTAAGTAACATCTTTATAGTAGTAACACTGAATAATAATGGCTTGAACTCTATGATTAAAAGACATAGATTGATAGAATGAATAAAAAATATGAGCCACCTATTTGTTGTCTACAATAGAGTAAATTCAGATGCAAGGACACAAGCAGTCTGAAAGTGAAAGGTACAAAAAAGATATTCCATAGTAATAACAATTGAAAGAGAATGGGTGTATGAAAACTAATATCAGATAAAAATAGATTTTAAATCAAAACTCTTATAAGAGGTGAAGTAGGTTGCTACATATTAATAAAAGAGAAAATTCACCAAGAAGAAAGAACAATAATAAATGTTTATGTACCTAACAGAAATGTCCCAAAATTACCAGAATTCTGCAAAGTAATTTACATTTATTACTTTAATTGCCACAACAATGCTTTGGAAAAATCATATTGCTCTCAAAAAAAAAAATAGTATAACCTTCTTTCTGGTGAACTTATTTCTGGTGCCTAGCACTAATGAATCAAGTACATATATATCACACATATATATGACTGTAAGTGAAATATGCCAATGTAGATAAGGGTTTGTCAATTTTTTTGATATATAATAAACAACTTTTGGCTTTGTCAATTATCTATATTGTTTTCTTGTTCTCTATTTAATTTATTTCTGCTCTGACCTTTGTTATTTCATTTTTTCTGCTTGATCTGACTATAGTTTGCTGTTCTTTTTCTAGTCCTCCAGCTGTGTGCTTAGGTCCTTGATTTTAGTGTTCTTCATTTTTTAGCATAAGCATTGAGAGCTATAAACTTCCTCTCAGCTTTGCTTTAGCTGCATCCAATAAGCTCTGATATGTTGTGTTCTCAGTTTCATTCATCTCGAGATATTTAGAGATTTCTTTTGGAATTTCCTCTTTGACCCACTGATTGTATAATCGTGTATTTTTTAATCTCCATATATTTGTGAATTTTCCTTTTTCCTGCCTGAAATTGATTTCCAGATTTATTCCATTATGACCAGAAAAAGTGATTTGTTTAATTTTGATCTCTTTCAATTTACTGAAATCTACTTTGTGACCCAACATATGGTCTATCCTGGAGAAATATCCATCCATCAGCACTTGAGAAGAATGTATATCCTGCTGTTTTGGGGTGCAATGTTCTATAAATGACTATCAGACTTAGTTTATCATATTATTCAATCTATCTTTTCCTTTATTGATCCTCTGCCCAGATGATATATCAATGAAGAGAGTTGTGTATTAAACTTTTCAACTATTTTATTGTACAGACATCTAGTTGTTCTTCCTTCAGTTCTGCCATTAATTGCCTCATGTAAGTTGGGGTCTCCTGGTTAGATACATATACATATATGATTGCTATTTCCTCCTGGTGAATTGCCCCTTTTATTAGTATACAATGATCTTCCTCGTGTCTAATAAGAGCTTTGTTTTTAAAGTATATTTAATTTAATATAAATATAGCTATTCCAGCATTTGTGTGTGTGTGTGTGTGTGGTTACTGCATGTATGGAAAATCTTTTTCGAGCCTTTCACTTTCAAACTATTTCTATCCCTGAGTCTCAGGTGACTCTCTTGTAGACAGCATATATATGGCTTATATTTTCTTATCCATTCTGCCAGTCTGTGTCTTTTGATGAAGGAGTTTAACACATTAACATTCAATGTTATTACTGTGTAGGTTGTTCTTACTTCGCCTATTTTGATCTTTGGTTTTCATCTGTCATATATTGTTTTCACCACTCACTTTTCAATTTTACCTTTATTGATTTAATCTTCATTTCTAGGTTCTTCCAAGACTCTCTCTACTGCCATCCCTTTTTAGCCTGGTCACTACTTTTAGTATTTCCTGCAAAGCCAGTCTGTTGGTTACAAAATCCCTCGATATCTGTTTATCTGTGAAGCTGGAGCCTAAGATAGGGCTTCAATCCAACCAGTGTGGAAAGACACCAGTCCCTGTATTCATGGCACTTTTTAATCAGTCCCACTTCCCCTCTTGACAGGGCAGAGTTAAAATGGAGGCTACTGTCCTATTTCTGATTTGGACTTACTCAAAGTTTAGCTGTTCTTAGAAATGGACTTTATCCATCCAAATTTACTAATCAATAGCTGAAATTGGTGTCTAACCATTCCTTCCTCTCCCATTTTTGGGAAATGGAGCTTCCAACTCCAACTAGGGAATAGATCCTGAAGTGATTTTTGCCTCTTGCAGGATCACCAAATCCTTGGGGATGGGGGAAGAGCTATGGACTAGAGTGGACTTAATGGTATTCTACTATAGACATATTATGATTCTAGTAATGGAAGACATTACAACACTGATGTGGACATAGCGACCAATGGAGGCTATGGGGGTAGGGAGGGGGAAAAACAGTTGTAATATGGGGCCTTTTTGGGGACTATGGATTCAACCTGAGTGACATTGCAGTGACAGATATAAGCCATTTTATATCATCACATAACATGGAGAACTGTGTGGGAGAGAGTGTAGACTACAATGTGAACTATGGTCCATGTTTAATGGCAAAGCCCCAGGATGCATTTATCAATTATAATGAATGTGCCAAGCTAATGAAGGATGTTTCTTTGGGAGGGTTTGGGAGGTATGGGGAGTGAGGCATATGGGAATCCATATATTTTTTTACAAAACAGTTATGTATCTAAGTATATTTTTAAAAATAAAGTTTGAGAATAATCTAAGGACTGAATAACTCAGTGAACTGTGAGGTGGATGAGAATTGTGGTTAATAGTTTAAATGCAAGAATGTCCTTTTGTGAACTAGTACAGATGTATACCACTATTCCAGGGTGGTGGGAATGTGTAGAAGCATGGGAAAAATACAATTAATGTAACCTATAGATGATAGTTAAGAGAAATACTATAATATTCTTGCATTAATGTCAAAGATGTACTGTGTTAATATTAGAGGGTAAGGAAAAAAATATACCAAATGTACACCATAGACCCTAGTTAGTGGTAATAGACTGATGACAGTATTTCCTAATCTGTAACAAATATTCCACAACGGTATGGGGTGGATTGTGTTGGCGAAGGGTTGTTTTATGGGAATTCTACACATGTGCATGATTGTTTTGAAACTTCACAACTTCTATAATAAAAAAAATATTTAAAAAAAAGAAAGCAATTCTAAATTATTTTTGTTTGTTTTTACTGTCCAGTCAATTCCCTAAAAACCTAAAGATACTTTTAAACTATTATTTTGCTTTTCTTTTAGATGATTCCTCCAGTAAAGGTAGCATTTACAAAGATGTTCTTGATCTTTACAGAGAAGAATTTCTTTCCTGGGAAACCCTCTGGGTTTCCCCTTCTTTCTCATTGCAGACTTCTCAGGGTCCCTGCCTCTAGACCTTTCTATCTTTACTCTTCATTCAGAAAAGATATTTGCTTCCATGGATTTTCTCCTCCCTAAAGTGAATAAAAATCTTTATATATTTTTCAATGTAACATTTATTTAATTGAAAGCTTCTTGTTATATTATGTACTATCCCTACAACTAGATAAAAATACTTTTAATGTATTTTATATGTACACATATTGATATATACAAAATTGGGATCAATATTTATACACACATATTTTCAAACTCCTTTTTCAGTCATCATAGTATCATTAAATATTCACAAAGGTAGAAAATCAAAGAAAAAGATAATTGCTCTCCTCCTGTTTCTGCTTATAGCTTTAACATTTTAGGATATTCTAGAATATCTTAATCTACTTTTTGATCTTTGCGTTTTTCCCAAAGTAGACAGTATATGTGCTTTATTATTTTATATCATGATTTTTATCCCTCAGTTTTAATTAATGCTGTAAAATTTAACCTTGTGCCTTAAATACTTGATGGACACAGTCTTCCTGAGAAAAATCCAGTTTCTTTGTTAATAAAACACAAAATTAATAAAATGCTGTAATTTGTATGTTAGAATAAATTAAATATAAACTTATCCAGTATATAATCAATTTTCTTCCTCATAGCATCAGTTAAAAAGGGAATGATGATTTTTGGAAGTGGTTTCCTTTTTGAAATTCTTAATAGATATCATAGAGTTTGAGGGGCCAATGTAAACATTGTAGACTATGAGTCAAAAATGAGATTAATAGGGGAAGGGGCAAGATGGTGGCAGAATAAGAAGCTTCAAGATTCAGCTCATTCTACAGTGTAGTCAGTAATCACTCTGATCTATCTAAAACACCTTTTTGGGGGGCACCTAGGAGACCAGAAGAACATCCTACAATATCCTTGGAAGAACAAAATGAGGAGACTGTCCATCTTCAATGAAGATTCTTGACTTCATCATTCCACACTGCAAAAGACGCTGCCCGTCCTCCTATGGTTGCATAAGCCACCTCAGGAGCTATACCCTGACTGAAGTTGGAAGTTCCATTTCCAAAAGTGGGGGAATGAGAGATGGTCAGGCACTGACTTTAGCTACTGATTAGTAAATTTGGCTGGCTAAAAGTCTATTCCTAAGAACAGCTAAAACTAGACTGGATTGTTGGACACTTGTGGCTCTGTCCCAACTCCCTCATAAGATTGGGGGGGATGCTTTCTCAGACACTCTGGGCAACTGAGGTGCTTTCAGCATTCAGACTGGATTGTTGGACACCTGTGACTCCATCTTCATCCCCAAAATGATAGGAGGACATTGGTGTTCCCTCAGCTTCTCTGGGCAACTGCATGTACTTTTGGTCCACATGTACTAGATTGTTGGGCCTGCTTGTGTTTCTATTCCAGCCCCTGAAAGGCAGAGTGGATGGTGTTCCTTCAGCCTCTCAGGGCAACTGCAAGTCAAAATGACCATGTGGACTAGATGATTGTCACTCCTGGAGCTCAATCCCTGTCCCTGGCAGGGGAGCTGAGGAGCTGGTGGTTTGTCAGTCTACATGGGCAACTGCCATCAGGTTTTATCCACACTATTTAGTTTGCTGCCTACACCTGCAGCTCCATCCCTGCCCCAGGCAGGGGAGAAATGGGTGTGAAGCATCAACTGTTTCTCTGGGCAACTACAGCTCTTCTTTCTCTGCACATCTTGGATTACTGAAAATGGCTGAAGCTCATATGTTGGGTCACAAAGTAGATCTCAATAAATTTATTTTTATTTTTTAAACAAATGTTATAGCCAATATCATAAATGAAATTGAGAAGGAAAAGCAATAGAGACTACAAAAGCAAAAGTTAGTTCTTTGAGAAGATTAACAAAATTGACAAACCCTTAGCTAGACTGACAAAGAAAGAAAGAGGGAAGATGCAAATAAATAAAATCAGAAACCAAAATGGGGACATTACTACTGACCCCACAGGAAAAAAAGAGGTCATTAGATGATAGATAATATGAGCAACTGTATGCCAACAAATCAAGCAACTTAGATGAAATGGAAAAATTACTATGATCCTATGAACAACCTCCACAGACTCTTGAAGAAATAGACGACCCCAAGAATCCAATCACAAGTACAGTGTTTAAAACAGACTTCAAACAACTCTCCAAAATGTAAAGACCTGTTCCAGATGGCTTAACAGGTGAATTCTACAAAGCATTCAAAGATCTAATACCAATCTTATGCAAACTCTTCCAAATAATTGAACAAGAGGGAATGCTGCCAAACTCATTATATGATGCCAATATCACCCTAATAACAAAGCCAGGTAAATGTATTACAAGAAAAGGAAAATTACAAACCCATTTCCCTAATGAACACATATGGAAAAGTCCTCAACTACTTACTCACAAACCAAATCTAACAACACATTAAAAGAATTATTAATATATACCATGATCCAGTGGGTTTTATCCCAGGCATACAAGTGTGATTCAACACAAGAAAATCAGTCAGCATAACACACCACATTAATAAATCAAGGAAGAAACATTACATGATCATCTATATTGATGCAGAAAAGGTATTTGACAAAAAAAACAGTATCCTTTCTTGATCAAAACTCCAAAAGAAAGAAAATAAGTAAAATTTCTTATCATGATAAAGGGCATATATGATATACCCACAGCTAATATTGTGCTTAATGGGGAAAGTCATTATTTGGAGTGACTTTTTAACATATGGTTTATAACACTATGATTATCATGGTGTGCCTAATGGTTTTTGCTCAACAATATAGCTTAGTGATCTATCCATTTAGATGTGCCAGATAGATCCAAACTTTAAATTTCTGACTTATTTTCTATAATACCTATCTATCACATGCTATTTACATTCTATTAGTGTTAAGTATTTAGATTATTTCTATTTTCCAAATTTGAACAAGGCAACAATGAACATAAGGTAATTTCAAGAGATACGTTGATTTCCCTGAAACATCATCAAACTTTTATATGGAGAGGCTTTTTTATTTTATTTTCTTGAAAATGGTGCTTGATAAAGTATCTCATTGTTAAATTTCATTTCCTTAACCCTATATCCCCATGGTGGATTCTGTTAGTGATTACAAGGTGTTGGCCCTATTTTACACCATGGTTTCCCCCAGGTTTAACCCCCTGATCTGCACGCTGAGAAACACAGATGTGAAGAATACCATGAGGAAAGTGTAGTGCCGAGAAAGGCTGTTTGAAGAGAAATGATGCTGTGGGTGTTTGAGCCCTTTGAACCATCTCATTCTTTACAAATTTTTTAAGTTCAACAAATGCAGCTGGTACAGAAGGGTGGTGTGCTGTCACGTGAAACTGCAAACCTCAAAGGGACTAAATCTGTCACGCACTCTCTACTTCACTGAGCCTGTGAAAAAGGCAATAGATAAGATGATCTCATCTCTTCCAGCTCTGACATTCTGGAAATAATTTTTTTTCTTCCTGATCCCACATATAGGAGATATTAGTGTAGTTTTATCAGAGCGAATTTTATATAATGCAGGGTTTGGGGGTTGTGTTCTGCTTTAAAGAAATCTACCATGATTGAGACACCTCTCATGGATTGAGAGAGATCCTTGGCACTTCCATTTTTTGAAGATTCTATTTTTATAATAAAAAACAATGCCAGAAAATGTTTCAAGTGTTGTTGCACATTTTAAGTCTTTACATGAAAAAACTACACTTCTAATAGAAGGCAATTCAATACAAGTACTATTCACAACATAATTATGGAAGTTATGTATACATGCATAATGTTATTAACCCTTGTACCCTATTACTGCTGTATTCGAATACTTCAAAGTTTCAAATTGGATGATGAACATCTTTCAATCCTACAAATGCACTTTTATGACTGTATTTACGGTTTCATTTTGAAACTCTTCATGAATATGCCATTGATTTTCTTTGTAAATGTGCAGGATGGAAAATTTCCCACCTTGTGAAAGGCCCTGAGCTTAAGAAGACACATAGGTGAATTGATGGAATTTCTGGGTGTAATGTGTTAGTCCTCACTGTCTATCATACATATGGTATCATTTGATGTTTTTTTTCACCCTTCTACACTATGCAAAACTGTCTTCCTTCCACTCATGTCAGGGAAGCCCTTATACTAGGGAGAAATAAAGAATATTGGACTAAGAAACTAGTGAGACAGACTGAAAACTGGGACATAGACCAAGATCAACTTTGGTTGATCTTGTGTATCCTTCATTTATGCAGGAATCTTCAAGGTGTGTGTACTGGATGGCACCTCCAAAATCATCTAATGTCATCCACTCCAACACCACATATATGAACGGTAAAACTAAGGCCTAGAAAATGAATAAAATTCACCAAGTTTGCAAATATGAGTGGACATATTGATATTTCTGGTACTTTTTCTTTTTATCATGACCCCCTTTAAAAGAATGAATGATATACACATAATGCATCAGTTTCCCATGTGCAACAGAAATCCAAGTTTTCAGGTGTGGAGTATAATTGCATAAATTATTTATAAGTGATGAAGATGTCAGCAACTCTTTTTCCCTTCCCCAAACTCCACATGTATAAGGAACTTAGAATCTTAAGGGGAGGCACAGAAATTATTAAGTATGTTAAAAATAAATCAAGAAAGATAATAGTGGAACAAGTTAAAGTCTAATTTTATTCTGTGTTTTGTTGTTATTACCTCCTGGAAGGATTATCTAATTCAAGAACATGAATATCAATGGAAATGTCTAGAGTTGGATGGGCAAGTGTTAAATTTTGGGGTTTATTTTAAGAAGCCTGTCAATCTGGTCCCAATTAAAAATTGGTAGCATTTCAGTTCACCTGATAAATGTGCTGGAATAACGCACCCAAATGAGGGATGTATTGCCTCCAAAATCCAAAGAGGGCAACTAGGTGCTGTGCCTGTTTAATGGTTGTAGGGATGGCCAGATGCAACACCTTATTCTGCACCTTAAAAAGGTTATGCAAACTTGCCACACAACACTGGGCACCTAGAAATTTCACCTGAGTTTTGTTGGATTTATTTCCCATCCTCTGATATGAAAATTTCTTACCAATTATCATAAAGTAGAACTCTTGCTCACTAGGTCCAAACAATATAATGTAACCAGTGTACTGGACAAGTGTGCAGTCTTGTGGAATGGAATGGTGATTAAATTTATTGAGGAATAGATTATGATATAGGGCTGGTAGTTGTTATACCTCTGAAGTAGGACAGGGAGGTGTATTGCCAGCTGAAAGATAAGTATTTCTTTCTGTCTTTACAAAGATGTATTGAGACAAAAGTAGTTGCTATATCAATACCTGTACACCAAATATCACACATTGTGTTAATTTTCTCAAGCAATGATACAATACCACATATGGAACTGTAGTTGAAATTGGAGTCACCACCTAGTTAAGTTTACAATTTTCTACTGCTGTACTCCAAGAGTAATTTCTTTACTGGGCAGGCTGTATAGGATAGTTGAATGGTGATGTGGTGGTGTATTAGTCTGCCAAAGGGCTGCCAATGCAAAGTACCAGAAATCTGTTGGCTTTTATAAAGGGTATTTATTTGGGGTAAAATCTTACAGCCCCAAGACCAGAGAAATTCCAACTCAATGTTCCATAAGAGGAACTTTCTCACCAAAATCAGCTGCCACACGTTGTAGCACGATGGTGGGCAGTCTCTGTGAGGTTTCAATTTTCCTCTCTGGGTTCCTCTCTCAGGATCAGCTGCTACACTTCTTTCCAATTTCTCCTGCAGGCTTGATTTTTTAGTCTTGGCTCTCTTCCCAAGGTCAGCTGTAAGCTATCAGGCAAAATAGATCACCTCTCCCTGGGGCTTTAGCTGTTTAAGCCTTCTTCTTTCTGTTACATGGCCAGATAAAAAATGACAGAGCTCACTCTTCCCTGTGTATCTGTCTGTCTGTGTGTCATTTTATATCAGACCCACCAAGGGGGCAGGACTCGACCTGAGTCGTGCCTCACTGACATGGTCAAATCAAAAAGCCCTCAAAGCAATCTTGACAGGTAATGTAAACAAGGTTCCCTCAACAGAATTTAATATAATCAAAGGCTATCAAGTCCAGAGGAATAGATTAATTTGCAAACATAATCTTTCTCTTTTGGGGATTCATAAATTAATCTCAAACTACCACTGGTGGGAGTAATCACCCCTGCATCCTTCAAATCCTTGATGGTGTCACAAATCTCTGCAATTCCTCTAGAAATGTGTTATTGCTTTTAGTTTACTATTTTGCTAAGTAAATGAAGTTTACTGTCTTTGAATTGGCCTTTCCTAGAAATTAGCCTATACTCCATAGGTAAGGGAACCATTGTGGGGATTCTGCCAGCTGCTGAGTAGGTCTACTTCAATTATGCCTTCCAGAACTGTATACACTGTGTCTGTGTGTTCAAGCTGAGTTAAAATTCTATTAATCACCTCACTGCCATAAGATCCTACTCACTATGCCTCCTTTCTTCTAGGACAAGAGGAAGGTTTGGGTCTCAGGACAATCCCAGGGGAAACTCCATACGTTTCAATTATGGAGTTAAAATACATTTGTATTTTACTAATGTATGTTAATTATTGTGTCATTTTCAATTATTTTGAATGACAGTGGATATCAAGGGACAATGAATGCTTATCTGAATAATTATGTCTTTCTTAAATTCAAGATTATTTTCTCATTCAGTTGATTGTTGCTTTTGGTGGTTGGTTGAATTATGTACCTGGGGGGGCATATTCTTAATCTTGATTTTTTTCCTGTAACTGTGAACCCACTGTAAATAAGAACTTTTGACGATATCATTTTATTTAATACATGGCCAAACGAGTCAGCATTAGTCTTAATCTTGCTATTAGGAGACTTAAAAAAGAAAATGTCATTGGGAGGTGCTAGAAGCCAAACACAGAACCTGGAAGAGAAAGGAGAGAATCCCAATATGTACATTGCCATATCACAGGAACCCAAAGAACCCAAGAATTTCAGGTCAGCCAGAATGTTACCAAGCCTGGGAGGAAGAAATCTATCTAGGCTATGAAACTATTACACAATAAAATCCTGTTGTTTAAGCCAATAAAATGTATGTTATTTGACACATAGGCAGAAAACTAAGACCCTGCTCCACTTTCTTGAATTCAAGGTGATTTCCTCAAATAGTTTATTGAATTACTGCTTTTCAACTTATGGAATTCCCTTTATACATATATGGTAATTCTTCCTTTTACTCCTACCTTATATAAATTATCTTCATTCTTTATCATTTTGTGTTGACTTCCTGGGGAATTTACTAGGTGTTGTCTATCCCTATTTTTTCAGCACAATATCTGCTCTTCAATACATCATTTAGTTTTATAATTGTATTTGAAAAAATATATATTAAATAAAATAGTAAAAAAAATAAATAAATAAATAAATAAATAAAATAGTAATTTTATATGACTGTGTGCTTTTGTGTGTGCACATATGTAACAATACTTATATATTCACATATGTACCTATATATTTATACATATATAGTCAAAATAAATTTAACTCCTTAACTCCAAACTATTTAACAAATAAAACATCACCAGTAAGTTTCAAGTGAGTTGACACCCCTTCTCCAAACTATCTCCTCACTCTGACTTAGAGGTAACTACTTGATACATACATATATACATGTCTAATATATCAGGTTTTACTTTGAATGTTCTGTGAATGAACTCATTTGCTCAGAAGTATAATTTTGAGTGTTATATACTGAAGAATGTGTTTGGTTCATTACTTTTCCTTTATGTAGTGTTTCATTATATGAAGAGCATACAATTTACCCATGATTCTATTTTTGAACAAATGTTTTGTCCTATTTTCCTTTTGTTCTTTTTCATCATAATAAAAACCAGATTACTATGAACATTGTTGAAATCATCACTTGGTGTAAATGTATGAGTGTTTTTCATGACATATCATGAGTACTTGAATTACTGTTGTAGAAAATGCATATATTCAATTTAATGGTTAATCCCTATCAAAATAGTTGGTGAAAACCAACACTACCTAAAGCAGGGGCTCTTAACAAGGGGTCCATGAGCTTGAGTTGAAATTCAATAAAACATTGTTCTTCTGGGGAAATGCTGGTGAGGAGTGTGATATATTTATTAAATACTACACAGTATAGAGTGGACTTAGTAAGGGGTCCATGGTTTTCAACTCACTGGTAAAGGGGTCCATGGAACAAAAATGATTAAGAACCCCTGATCTAAAGTAATTCATAAAGGGCCCATAGTTCCACATTCTTACCAACATATGGTCTTTTTCAACTTTAAATTTTGCCAGAGGATTGGTTGAAATGTTATGACATTGTGATTTTAGTATGCATTTTCCTGACAACTAATAATCTTTTCATCTTCTTACAGGCAATTTTGGCTTTCTCCTCAATTATATGTCTATTGGTGTCTTTTGTATATATTTTTTCTAATGGATTGTTTACTTTTTTCTTGTTAAGATATTGGAGTTTTTTATATGAATATATATTTGGACACTAATGTTATGTAAGTGATAAACTTTTTAAAAACCTTCTTCCAGTTTAGGGATTTTTCTCCTTCAAATTATGATAAATATTTAATAAACAATTTTTTAAATTTTAACATAGTAAAATTTCCAGTTTTTCTTTATGGTTATCTTTTGCCATATTGATGGAATCTGTCTCAATATTAACAGGATAAATATATTCAATCATAATTTCATATAATAATGTAAATTTACCTTTTATCTTTAAGTATATAATCAGTCTTGAAATGGATTTTTTATATCACGTGAGAAAAAGATGCAATTTCCTTTTTCTTTCGTTATGCAAAACTGGTTTTCCAGCACCAATAAATGACCATTCATTTATTTCTATAAACTATAATTTCTTCTATGATGTATAAAGTTTCATTCATGAGGTCATGTAGGAGATGATTTGTTCCGGACCTATTTTTGTTTAATTGGATAACTTTTGTCTAATCATCCTGTTATATCACTTTTTAAAAAATCGTTTTGGTATATAATAAATAATGTTATCTGCAGGTGCCAATCTCCCTTCCTTCTTTTTATCCTTCAGAATTCTCATGTTTTCAATGCTTTTTGGTATTCCACGTACGTTTAGAAATGTTTGAGGAATTCCATGAAAAATGCTGCTGGGATATTCATTAATTGCACTGAATCAATAATTAACATTAGAGAAAATGTCATCTATATGATATTATATTTCCCTATCTAAGAGTAAGTTACATCTCCCCCATTTGCTTGTCTTTTATAATGTCTTTCAAAAAATTTTATAATTTTGCTTATATTTTATAAGATTTATTTCTTGCTCTTTTATATGTTTGTTTTCTATTTTAAACTGTATTTTACCCATGATTTATTTTCTGTGACTCCTAGTATATAGAAATGAAATTTACTTTTTTATGCTAACCCTATTTCTGAAAACTTTAAATACTCCCTTCATAATTATAATATAGCTATGGCTTTATTTTCTACATCAACATTCACATCAACTGTGAATTAGAACTGTAGGTTTTTCTTTTCCAATTCTTGGATATTTACCTCTTCTGTTTATCATAATATGCTGTAGAACACCTCCACGCAATGATGGATAGAAATAGTGAGAACTGAGGTACATGACTTGGTGCAGGTTTTATGGGGAACGTTTCTAACATTTCAACATTGAACATGATGTTCACTCTGTTTTATTTCTTTCATATACTTGTATAAGATATAAGAAGTTTTCTTAAAATTTTCCTCTTAAGAATTTCATCACTTTATTATTATTATTTTTTATGATATTTGAGATGATATAGCTTTTCTCTTTAAATTTGTGAATCTCTAATGGAGAAGCATATATTCTTGATAAACCTATGTTGGTCATGAAATGTTGAGTGTCTGTCATGACTTGTTAAGTCATTTTGTTTATATTGTATTTAGTATTCTCATTTATATTTATAACTGATATTGGGCTATAATTCTCTTTCTCATTTTTTTTTAATGCATCAATACTCATAATTTATTTTATTTTATTTTTTAAAAGATACTTAGATTACATAAATGTTACATTAAAAATGTAGAGGCTTCCCATATGCCCCACTCCCTACCTCCCCACACTTTCCCACATTAAAACATTCTTCATTAGTGGGATACTTTTATTACAATTGATGAACACATATTGGAGCTTTGTTCATTAAATGTGGATTATAGTTTACATTATAGTTTAAATTCAAACCTATACATTATTGTAAGTTATGACAAGATATATAATGGCCTGTATCTGTCACTGCAAAATCATTCAGGACAATCCCAATGTCCCAAAAGTGCCACCATATTACACTTGAATTTTTAAAAGATACTTAGCATACATAAATTTTACATAAAAAAAAAAAATAGGTGATTCCTATATGTCCCGCTCCCTACATCTCACACTAATATTATACTGCTATTATAAAATAAATTGATGAATATGTCTTCTTAATTTTTCTACGAAGGAGTTTGTATATGACTAGTATATCTTATTTCAATGTTAGTAATTGTTTACTTCAGTTAATCTGGACCTGGTGATTAAATTTTTTTTTTTTAAGTTTAATTTTCCTTTAAGTGGTTAAAGAAACGTTAAAAATTTCCTTAGATATACCATCAGTTTTGATATTTTCAGGCCTAATTTTTCATTTTTATGAATATAAATAGATTTTTTGTTAATTCTCAAATGCAGATCATAACTTTTAAGTACTGTGCATTGGTTGCGATGTGTTCATGAATTCAGAATTTTAAAAATTTTTAGAAAATTACATGGTACATACAATATGTATTATATAATGCTCTAATATGATCTGGTATGATGCTCCATAATCAACTGTGGCAATTTTTACAACAAATTTTATTTTTCCAACACCAATCAATAACCAGCCATGACTTCACTACTAATCTTTAATTTCTTCTATCATATATAAACTTTCATGTATGAGGTTTGCAAGGCCTATAAATGCTATCTTTTATTGACTTTTATTTTTTTCTTTTTTGTGTACAGTTGTACAAGTTCCCCACCCCACCCCCCTCACTTGCTGTCTGTGTCCATTTGCTGGGTGACCTTCTGTGTCTGTTTCTTGCCTTCTCTTCTCATTTTTCTTTTCAAGGCTTCACTGGAATTTGATCCTGGGGACCTCTGATATGTCACTTGCACTACCTCAGTTCCTGGTTTCTGGTGCAGCTCATCTTGAATTTCCCTGCATCTCTCTTTCGTTGCATCATCATCTTGCTGCATAGTTCGATGAGCCTGGCTTGCCACCAATCTGTGCTGGCCTGTGGCTCACCACAAGAGCCTAGCTCATCTGCTTGGCATTTTTTTTTTTTTTACCAGGAGGTATGGGGGATCAAACCCAGGTCCATCCATATGATAGACAAATGCCCAACCAACTGGGCCACATCGGCTTCCCTATAAAATATTCTTTTGTGTGTTGAATGTTAAGTTTCCTCACAATTGTTTTTTAGAAATTTATTACTGTACACAGTTTCATATCCAACTACCAGGCAGTTATTATAGGTAATTGTCTTCTTTTCTGCCAGTAAGTCAGTCATTAGTTTGAGCATCACTGTGGATTTATAGCAAAGGTTGGAAAGTGAGAGGCAATTAAGGAAGAAAAACATGGACTGGTCAATAAACTGCATGATATTGATATCATTATGAATAAATTTCCTAAACAAATAACAATCTAACAAAATAAAAATATAAACAGAGTATTTCTATGTGCTTTTTAAAGAAATACTGAAGAGCATAAACACAGTGTAATATTATTTCTCTTTTCCAGGTCTAGTGCAGGAAAATGTAAAACTGCATTTCACTCACCTGAAAAGACATATTTCATAGATCAATGTCAGAAGAGTTCAGGGTGAATATTGATGATAATGCATATATTATGAAACTATGTTAGTTGACATGATTCTAATTCTCTGTAAATCCTCATTAGGAGAATCATCATGTGCACATCTAAGATTTTACAACAAAGTTTTAAGTTCATATATTGCTAAAAAAAAAAAAAAAAAAAAAAAAAACTCTTGACTTGACATAAATGTTTAGTAAAGAATGATCATCTGATGAGCAGTATGTGACCTCGCTGATTTGAACTGAGGAAAGTGAGCAGTCTTTGAGAACCATCGTCTGAAAGATAGGTTAACAAGGGAGAGTAAGAGAAGAGCAGGCTTTGAGCCATCACCCATATGAACATAATCTATGGTAAAGGGATAGAGTATAGTTGCATATTGAAGGAGAGGACAGATGGGTAGTGATATTACTGGGTTTGGTGGTGCAGTGTTGACAAGTGGATAGATTAGGAAGGGCAGGTTCAAATACCCAGGGCATGTAACTATGAATCTTGACATTCCATGAGTCAAGACAGGGGAGGGTCATATGTCCCAGGGGAGTGGGGAGGAAGGAACAGTTAAGATCTAATGGGGTATTTAGTGGTCATGGGAAGGGTTTTTCATTACCTTACAGTAATGGACACAGGACATGGTAAATATCTTCAAAACTTATTAAATAGTATCATCTCAATTGTAAACTATACTGTAAATCATTGACAATGTTTAGTTTTTATATTTTGCTATCTGTATAACAGTTATAACAATGCTAACATCCAAAAAAAAGTGTGGGGGCGTTTAATATGGGGTGAGGAAGGGGGGGTGGTTTGGTATGTGGAAGTCTCTGGTACTCTGTGTGTGACTTTGCTGTGACCTATAACTTCTTTGAAAATTACATGAAAATTTGGAAGGCAATGGGGATTAAGAGGGGTAAGGTGTCATGGCACACCGGACACCCGATAACACAGTGATAAAAGGGAAAAAAGAATATATATATATTTTAAAGGCATTTCTTTTGCATTTTCCCCATTTTTTTGAATGTCCCAATCCACTAATTATATATTTTTTTGTTTTTGTTTGATTGTTGTTGTTGTTTTTTCCCTGAATTTTCTTATGTTTCTCTCTTGCATGTAAGCTTAACATTGCTATTTCTTTTTCCTATTAAGTGTATTTGATTATTTTATAGACTACATGTTCATAGACGATTTGGATCACAGAAGAGTTACAATGGGTACTGCAGGGGATTAATGGTGGGGGGTGTCTGGCAGGGGGGATTCATGGGAGTTAGTTCATCCAAATATACATGAAAGATATACAAAATTGTTCAAAAGATCAAAAGATGGTGCATGGTCATGGTGGGTAGACAATCATACAATAAATGAGGAAACCTGAATTCCTAGCCTGGAGAGCTCTGCCACATTCTCCAAGGGAGCAGCAACATTTGTCTGAGTGCAGGGACAGTGTCTGTCAAAAGAGGATGACCCACTGATGTGTTCTTTTTATTGATGACTACCCTTATGAGTCTTTGCTCTTGTAACTGAAACTTAGCCTACTGTTGTGGGGTGCCTAAGAGTTGCCAGCTGAGAGCCTCCTTGTTGCTCAAATGTGGCCTCTCTCTAAGCCAAACTCAGCATATGAATGCATTACCTTCCCCCCAATGTGGGACATGACTCCCGGGTATGAGCCTCCCTGGCAACAAGGGATTAATACCAAGTGCCAATTGGCAACACAACTGGAAAAAGACCTTGAATAAAAGGGGGAAAAGGTAAAGACAAATGAGTTCAAGTGGCTAAGAGATTTCAAAGTGAGTCGGGAGGTCATCCCAGAGGTAACGCTTAAGCACACCTCAGTAGGACCTCATAGAACAACAAAGTGCATATCACCCCACACAGAGAGGCTCCTGAGAGCTCTGGAGACACCCAGGTCCTATATAAGGGGGGATAGCCCCAGAGACTGATGCTTTATCAGTGGGCTCTATTTTGGAATCTGTGCTCCTGAGAATGACAGAATTGAACTCAAATAAGTCCTCCCTGCACATGGTTCATTAGTCCCTTCTATTCAAACCTATATGTGATGCTGGAGTTTTTAGGTATACTTCCAGAGACTGGAGCCTCTGTCCTACCTATGTGCCAGGTGTGCGTGGAATTTCGGTGGAGCTGCAACTCCTACCGTACAGCTCAATGGACTCACCCAAGTCACTTGGCGAGGAGACAACGATGGGCAACAGCCATCCCAGGGAATGGAGAGGGCCTGCATCTGCAGGCAGGATCATCCCACCCACGATATCCATGGGCTATAAGCCCTCTCTCACTTGGAGGTGGAGTGGACATCACTATCCCAGTTTCCTCATAATTGGGGGAAGAACTATGGACTAGAATGGACTTGATGGTATTCTGTTGTACACATATGGTGATTCTAGCAATGGAAGAAATTATAACAGTGAGGTGGAGCCAGTGGCCACTGGGCACTTTCGGGTCAGGGAGGGGATGTGAGGTTGAAAACAGGGGCTTTTTCGGGATTTGGAGGTTGTCCTGGCTGCCGTTGTGGCAATGGATGTAGGCCATTTTAAATCAACACACACCATTCAGAACTGTGTGGGAGAGAGTGTGGTCTACTGCAGTATCTGCAAGTCACAGACCTTGCCATATCTGCAAGCCGCAAGCCTTGCCATGGCCTCGCCCGCGCGGCATAACCCCCTCCCCCGTTCCCCCTTTTCCCTCTCTCCCTCTTCCTTGTTCCTTCTCACCAATCGGAGCTCTCGCCCCACTTATTGCCTTATTTGGACAACCTTGCTTCGCCCCTTGCCGCCCCCAATTCTGCCCCTTTCCCTAGCAACCCCTGACCCTAACTACTGCCCAATGATAAGCCTCCACCATCGGCTGAGGGACTGCCCCCAGCCTGAAGAGTATATATGCACTGTACTTCCTCAATAAAGCTCTCTCTCTCGCTCTCTCTCTCTCTTTGCTTCTTCCCCCGCACTCAGAGGTCTCGAGTCTTTCTTTCACGCGCGGTCCTTACCAGATACCCCCCACACCTGAGCCGTGGAGACCAGGGAGCCCCCAACCCGACGCCGCTCCCTGAGAACATCCTCACCCTCGCCGTTCCCGGAGTGCGCACCGGAAGGCCCATAACTAGCCAGTGTCGCTTCCCGGGCTGCAGCAGGGCTGATCACCCTCAGGCCCGGGAACAAAGCGGCAGTCTACGATGGGAAGTGTGGTCTATGGTTGATGGCAAGGCCCCAGGATGTGTAAGTCCATTGAGGGTGATGGGCCATACTTGTGGGAGATGTTTGTGTGGGATGTGGTGGGAGGTGTGGGAGGTGGGGAACATGGGAATCCCGGTAGGTTCCATGTAATATTTTAGGTAATCTAAGCACCTCTTAAAAATATATATATATGTATATATAACATTTTTGTAAGCAAATGCACATATATGCATATATATTTATATATCATTTTACAAATATTGGTATATAGTGTGAAAATTTTGATTTTTACCCACAATAAAAAGTAAATAAATTCAAAAAAATTTATGAGTTGTTTTGGCAACCAAAAATAACTTCAAAGCAGAGAAACCTGTCAGATGCCACCTTATTCTATTATGATCTATGATAACTAGAATTTGTTTACCAAATATGGTACTGATGCAAAACTAAAGATTGACTTTTTCTGTTAAATTAATACAGTTCTCTTAAATTATTAATGCTTTAAGTGGAAAAAAGTCCTTTTGAATTAATCAATATATAAAGAACTACGAGTCTTTGCCTTATTAGAATGGCTTAATATACTTAATGTGGCCTTCCATATCTTGACAGTTATTTAAAATAAAAAAACACACAGCTGCTGCTATTTTGGAAGCTTATTCTCTTCCAAACTACTTTACTAACTTATTTGTCACCTGGATAAACTGGGGCCTGTTTAAATATAATGTTTAGATTTGAGAACTTTTAATATTCTAATAAAACCCTTAAGGATATCTTTAATCGCAAACTGTTATAAAATAATTTGTTCTTTCATCTTATAACAATTGGGCAGCTTAAATTTATACATTTATGGAAATTAACATTATTAATATATTTATATTTTAATTCACAATGAAAAAATCTTTCAAAAAACTGAAAAATATAAATGTGTGTAAACTATGGAAATATTTAAATGGGGCATTATTTTAACAATGTTTTAAATTTTAGTCACATTTTATTCTGATCAATATTTTTATCAAGGTGTTAATCTTCTGTTTGTTTTTTGTCATAAATACTGTGCATAACCAGTGTTTACAGCCAAAAAAAAAAAAAAAAAAAAAAAAAAAAGAATGATCATCTAACGAAAGGCAGCAGATGTCCATATTGTGTGAAATGAACATCATGTTCTCAGGCTATTCTTTCCCACCATGTTTGGGAGTTGTTTACCATCAGTGCAGAGTCAATTTAAAATTGTATCGTAGAGTTTTGTTTTGAATAAGTCTGATAGAACAAGAAAATTGCATGAAAAACTTGGATTGTCTTCTTTCCAACACTTATCATATGGCCTAATTGTTGATTGTAGAGGAAATATAAAATCATGTATATTTACATTTAGTTCTACATGAAAATATGGGGTAAACTGAAAGGGAAATGCTGTAACATTAAAGTCCCAAACATAAATATTCCTAAAGAGATAGGAGTAAAGAAACATTTTCTCAGTGAGCAAAGCTCAGCCAGTGCATTTTAGCTGTCCACTTTGTATAGACAGAGAGATGGGTCTATTCCAATTCATAGCAGTTGGTAATAATTTCACTTGGTGGTCAGAGATTTGTTAGCAGAGAGTGGAAGTTTAGGTGGTAAGGGCATGTGTTAATTGAGTGTGTGAAAAGACTTGCTGGGCAAAGTGGGAAAATATTTGAATCTTACAAATGGCCCCCAAAGGGTGTTCACTGCAGAGGAATTTCTCAATAATGATAGACAAGATTGTATGTTCTCAGTATGTCATTCATCTTCTTATCTTAGTCACCCCAATTTTTACTTAATAGTTCAAGAATAAAATGGCCTTGGTTGCAAGAATGATGATCATTGCAAATAATTAAAAAGATAACAATTCCCTCACCATTGTTAATCTCACTGCTTCTATTACTAAGTGCCAAATTGTTGTGAATATTATGTCTGTGTAACTAAAAGCTCCAAACTTGATATTAAACAATCAAGTAATATATTCATGGATTCTGTAGATCAGGAATTTAAATAGTATATAATGGGAACAGTCTGGCTATGCTCCAAAATGTGTGTGGATTCAGTTAGAAGACTAAAAGGCTGAGGATGAATCATTGGCTAGAAGCTGAAGTCATTGGGGACATCTTCACTCACCTGTATGGAAATTGATGTTGCCTATGGACAGGGACTTTAGCTGGGCTAATGGCAATGAGAACCCATGTATTATTTTTATATGTCTCTCTGCATGGACTAGTTTGCCTTTTGGCACAATATGTCAGCTAGGTATCAAGAGCAAGAAGTGAAGAGAGCTAGGTTTAAAGCACATTTTTTAAATTTTTCTTGGAATTTATAGATATTCATTTCTGCTGTATTATATTGGACATCTAGACACTATAGACAGGGCAGCCAACCCAAGGAAATAGGCATCAGCAGGCCTTACTTTGGAGTATATGATAACCTATCTCCCCAATGTTTCAGAGTTAAACTCATTTATATTTTCCTACACATATTTCTGCCCATTTCATTGAATAATACCTGTTAAATATATATACCAGAAACATAAATCTGCTGGCTGTTCATATGCCAGTTGAGCCCAGAATCTCAAGCACCTACTCTCTGGTTCGTCAGACACACCCAGGACAGCTAACAAAAGAATAATGATGGACAGCACCCATCCCAAAGACTGAAAGTATCTACAACTGCAAGCAATTCAGT
>JAKSZT010053964.1:24694-63610 GCA_026826555.1 Tolypeutes matacus | reverse complement strand
TCATTTTCTATCTTATCTTCTCCTTGATTCTCAGATAAATAATAGAGCTAACCTCTTAATTTGTTCTGGTCTCTCCAGTTATTCAAAAGTTTTCACCAAATATAAAATTTTGCTATAACTACTAAAATTCTTTTCCTCTATGAACAGCCAAAATCAAGTGAAAAATATTCTTTATTCAATATGGCTTCCACTTATCAAATTTGCACAAACATTATTTACAAAGAGAGAAATGGTTGATTAGGGACAAAGTGGTGATAAGAAATTCAAACATTTTTTCAAAATCTAAAAATATCTCTATATAATTTAATATATTTACTATTAGAGAAAATAAATTATTTCTCATGGCATACCTTGCTTAAGCCTCTCTTGTGCTGCTTTGAACACTATGCAACACTTACCACAGCACCTTTAACACTGGATTGAATGAACTCATCTGTCCAAATATCTACCTCCCATTTGGAGTGTCAAGTTGTGCTCTTACTCATCTCTATCACATGTTTTCACAATAATCCTAAAACCATCACTACCATTTACAAGGTTAATGATGAAATATTTCCCCACCAAAACCATGGGCTCCTTCTCTTCTCTGAAAACACAGCCTTAATGGAGGCTAGAACAAATTAGTGTAAATATTGGAAAGAGATTATTTCTTAATCTGTTGCTGACCCATCATAATTATTCCAGAATAATGGGTACACTTGAGTCATTCTCAGATCCTTGAATGTCTACTGAGTGAACTTAGAATAGACAGTGTAATAGGAGAAATCTGCTCATGTTCTAGCAATAGAGATGCAATTTCAGTAGAAAAAGCAATTCCTTCACCAGGATATGCATTGTCAACTCTTTGGCAATCAGCTGTATTCCTATGATTTTTAACTCTGGAACAGGCAGAGGACAAAGCAGGCAATGCTGACTATGGGGAAAGAAGCCATGAGATTCAAGACTTTTACACAATTTCCACAGCCATGGGTTATAAATATCCTTTCACCTGGAAGTATACCTGTACCCAACCAACAGAAATACACAGTGTGCTTCAGAAAAACAGTGGGTAGACTGTCATCTCCCAATGTAATAAGAGATGACTATGGCTCTTGTTGGTAATAAGATATTTATACAGATCTGTTACAGATATTAATATGAAAACCATTGTTTTATATGTTAATTAGCCCACAGTGTTCTGAATTTTACATTTTCTCCCTGATTACAAAACATGGGTATCTCTAACACAGGCCACATGTGGATTTTGGTCTCCACATATAGACAAACACTATGGAATTTCCCAGATTTAAGGAATTTTGGAATATGAACTAACAGTTTATCAGTCCCCTGAACACTCACTCCTTTCCTGCTCTGCCCAACTCCTGCCCCTTTTTATATACTTGTCTCAAATCATTTTGGTTTCCCCACATGGTATTTCTTGAAATATCCCTCCCTGAACTCTGACTTTTAGATATATCCCCAAAAGACTTTGATCCCAGTCATGAAAATTTAAAATGCAATTCATGATGGAGTTAATCAATTAAGGACTTAGATCATTTGAGATATCAATATCATTCATCCTCCATTTCTAGTCCTTAAACTCCCCTCATCAGAAAGTAACATATTATATCAGTTGTAATGTTCTGCCATGAGCCACAAAACTCATAAGATAAAAAGGCTCAAAAAAAAAACAGAGACTGAGTGGGTACAAGAAAGTATCTATTAACTCTATTCAATATTTTAGGAAAATGGTTATTGAAATCCTGCCCAATATTAATCATCTTTAATGTAACATCCTTGCATTAATCATTTATTAAGTATAAGTTTCCCCTTAACAGTTTTTTAATAATATTATTTCATGGGCAAAATGATAATGTGTTATAAATAGAGGAAAACACCCCTTTGTATCTGAAATCTAGGGAAAAAAAGGGAAAACTGTGTATTAAATGTGACATAGATTCACTTACATTATTCTCAAAATAATCTTATTGATTACAGTTTATTTATGACAAAATATTTATGGTATATTAACGAAAAAGGACATGATAAGAATTTCAGAAAATTTTAATAGCATGAAAAAATTGCATGGCTATAAAACAACAAAGCTAGAAATTGAGGCTTGTTTTGCCTTTATGCCATGCTTAAATTTCATGAGCTTTACAAACCATACCTAGGTTTACCCTGGAAAGTACCTTGTCATGTCAATAACCAGGGGCCACAGCTTGTGGTTACAGCTTTGTTTTTATTTTTGTTTTTGTTTTTCCTTGTTTATATGATTGCTTCTCATGCCCAAATTTATCTCTCTCATGGAAACATCCAGTGCTTTGAAACTCCTTGCCAAATATCAGTCACTATACTGTCTCTATCGTCATTATTTCAGTATAGTTTAATCCACATTTACTCATTTTAACAGATACTTACCAAGACCAATATTTTTATTTTTCTTATGTCCATCCTACTATTTCTATGTCTACTAATAAACACTCCACATACTTAAAATTTTCTATGATGGCATCTGGCTGAGCACACAATTAGGATATTCTTCCAGGCACAAACAGAGTCACACTAACGGCTATCAAGTATGTAGGAACTCTACTGTATTAAAACTGTATTGGTAATTAAGTAATTCCACTATTCTCCATAAACATGTCAAATATTCTCCATGTCTTTTGAATTTCACACATTCTCACATTGCACTTCACTTTCAAAATATTGAATCACCTCCTACTAAGCAGATGGATCATAAAATTTGGCCACTTACCCTTTAATACCATAATATTTTTTAATAATCCTTGTGTTCACACACATTGGCTACTATTTCTCTCCTACTAAATTGGAAAGTCATGGTACCGCTGGCTGAGTCCAATGTATCCAATTGAACTCTTACTCTCCTGTTTTGTTGGTAACTATACACTGATCACAAATTCAATCTGTTTTACCAGAAACCTCTCCCTCTCTTCACAATCTATCTCATCATGTAAGCTTATGTAATTGATTCATGACCCACTTTGGGGGCCTTTGCTTTTATTTTTTTCTCTGACATCTTAGTCTCCAGTTTTCAAACTACTGTATTGCTCCTTCCATTTATCCACTGCAAAAAAACTCACTATATTATTGGAACATCTTAAAACTAAATCCTAACACTCTTTCCGCCTTTTATCCACTATCCTGACATGATTACGTATTTAATTGATTTTACTTTCTTCCATCCCTATCTCTGAATTGAAAGTAACAAATGATTTCTCTGGAATGCTTCTCTGAGCTATCATCATTACATGCTTAATTACATATATTTAAAATGGAGTATATTTCAGAACATTACCTCTCTCCCAAAATATAAACATTACATCTCCTTTAGTCTTCAATATTAGTTAAGGTTCCCACTAGACCTCTAGAGATTGATCCTTTACATTCCTTCACAAAACTACAAAAGACAATGAAACAGTGTTTCCATATATATACTAAGCACATTTTCACGATTCATTTCCACCGTGATCCACAAACTATCTTCTCACTCCATACTCATTTTCTTTCATTCCTAGTTCAAATATGAATTCCTGAGGGATCTTATCACTGAACTCCACCAATGTTAGCATTTACATTAGCTCTATATTTGGTCTGTCTCTCCCATTGATGTGGACACAGAAAAATCAATCCATGAATGTTAAGATGAGACAAATTTCCCATTGATGATTATATATGCATTTTAAATCAGGAGAAATATATTCACAATTACTCACCTACCCTCAGAAGACTACCTACCTGAAATATCTGTAGCCATATTAAATGTTTTTTTTCTGATGAAAAATTCATTGAAATATAAAGGTTGAACATTTTCTCCATTACTCACTAGAACCAAATTAGATTGGAAAAACACGTGAAGACAATACTTTATTGAATAAACTGTCATGAGAAATAAAGAAACAAATTTATGCTGTTGAGTAATCTTTTTATAGACTTGATGATTTCATAAATCATGTAATTCAAGCAATATATCCTGATTAGTTTGCATGTTAATCAAGATAAATCTAGGGAGTGGATGTGGCTCAAGGGGTTGAGTGACTGCATCCCATGTGTGAGGTCCTGGGTTCATCACTGGGCCTCCCCCCAAAAAAACAAACAAACAAGGAAACATGGAAAAAACAACTCAGGAGAGTGGATATGACTCAATGGTTCAGCATAGGCTTCCCACATTCAAGGTCCCAGGTTTGATCCCTGGCCCAGGACCACAAAAAAACAGTCTAATCAAGATCTGGCCCTTTATACAAAATGCTTTTCCTTTAATTTGGTACATCCAGAGATGCAACTAGAACAGAATATGTCCTTTAATTCAGTAATCCCTCTAAATATCTCAAAAGACACCCAAACATGCCTTACTCCAGATGCCTCTCTCATTTGTGGATTTTGGTGGATCTAGTCTGTACTCTAGAGAATATACAGCAAGTGACTCCTTAAAACTCTTCATTTCTGAGAGGTCTTGTGATTTACCAACGTTCTATATGGTTATGGGTATCAATTTGACTCTAAATAAATATAAATATTTGTCCTAAAATTTTATATTCAAAATATTAGGGATTCATAGAAAAATGTTAATAGAAATCCATTGAAATATTTGAAGCAGTAAAATTATATGATCATATTTGTGTTTGTAAGTTAGTCTTTTACTGAAGAATGAAATGAAGTTTAGAGTGAATTGGTGATTTTTAAGTATTAGATGGTTGCATGGCATAGGAGCTTAGAAGTGAAAATATGAGGGGCAGGATGGAAGGTTATAAGATATAATACAGAATAATCAAATCTCTATCATTTAGTTATTCTGTCAGATATAATTGAGCTCTAATGGTGTGTTAAACTTTGTGCTAAAGACTGAGCATGCAGTTTTGAAAAAAGTTTTTAGAGTGAAAGAGAGTAATAGCAGTTGAAAAAGAGAATACCTTGTCAAGTATTATATATGGAGAAGAGCAAGGTACAGGGTAGCGTATATATTATAAAATGAGCCTATTTTTTCAGAACAATAACAAATACATGAATGTATTTGAGTACATGTATATGCATATTTATATATGTGTGCATAATAGAGTATATATTTATATAACTTGGTATAGTTATTTAGGTATGAATAATAATAGACAACTTACCCAAGAGTAAATATAAATTACCTTCGGTTCATTTCCAGGACATGTTAAAGAAGTAGAACATGCTTAAAGAGTCAAGAAGTAGACCATGCTTAAAAGATGGTGGTGAAGATCGGAAAGCAGGAAGCTCCAAGAATCAGTCCTTCCACCAAAACAACCACTGAACTGAAAGAAACTGAATCAACAATTTTGAAATTCTGGAGACTAGTGGAACACTATACAGAGTCCAGGAAGTAGGTGGAGAAAGAGGCAGGTAAGTTGAAATAAATGCTAGTGAGTTTCAGCTTCCCTGCAGTGATTACTGTCCCCCTTCCCTTAATCTTGTAGTGGGCACCAGTGGAGAATAATTTATGGTACAGTCACATGATACCCTAATATTATGCAGTCATCGGAATGAAAGAGTTATAGCAGTTGAGTAACAGAAAGCTCTGAATTGTTATTTAAGGAGGAAAGCTAGACCTCCTGACTCTGCAGCCTTTGACAGCTCTTGCTGCAGTGTAATGGCTCTTGTTTCTGTATTTCTGAATTCTCCTGTGTACAGCAACAGATTTCTTCCTTCTCCTTCATTTCCTTTTTCATGTTGGCCTTCAGGTTTCACTTGGCCAGTTGGTGGCACCATCTGTGATGGCGCTGTTCTCTGCAGGAACTCTGCCTCACCAACATCTCTTCAAAGAGGATGTGGCAGCTGAATCTCCCCTTTACTTCATGTTCTACATGTGCCAAGGAATCCCTCTATTGAGGGGAACACGTGGCAACAAGCCACGCAACAAAAGACATGCTTCCTAGTGACCAGCCAGTCTGGGGTCACAGCACGGTGCCTCTCATCCTCTTCCACTTTTACAGTGGGCTGAGGAATGCAAGCCTCAGGTTCCTCTTGGAAGGGCTTTCGGAAGCTGAGCAAGGACTCGATGTTGATTAGACTGAGGAGAAAGCAGATGGTCCTTGTCAATTTACAGCCAAAGTCACTATCCCACAGGGAGATCTGAGATTAACAACCTCACAGAGGAGGAGTTGGGAGCTGAGTGTGCTCCAAGGCTTCCAGGAACCCTTCTGTGACATCATCACTGACATAGCTCAGTTCTGTGAGCTCAGTTTGAATCTAAACATGGCAACAACAACAACAACAACAACAAAAACTGGCATCAAAGAAGCATATTTTGGTGAGAGGGGTGAGATTATATAATAAAAATGAATTGAAACATTTCTCTGTCCTCAAAAAAAGTGCTGTCATTGTGGGAAATTGAAAAAAGTACAGAGATTGATAACTAACTATGATAGGTTATTTCTTTCTCCCAAACCTCTTTCTGACTGTGGTAGTTAGGCTCCATCTTAAAATGGAGGCCTGGATGCTCCCTGGCTAGAACTCTTCAGAGCCAGCTTTGAGAGGTGCTGCAAGGGAGAGAGGAAAGAGTAACATATCTCATGATGCAGCAAGCCTACTATGAATAAACATTTGAAGGTGGGCATTTGAACAAAAGTGAAGAAGAAACTTTTTAAAAATTTCTACAAACCATTAAGGGAGTGTCTAATCTGAAAAATGGGTTAGTATGTGGCAGTTTCAAGGCAGATGGTAAGTGGCAGTTTCACTGACTCCAGCCTAGGTCCTGTGTTTGAATCTCAGCTTCATCCTTCACTGACCATATATTCTTGGATATTTTATTTGACCTCTCCATGCTTCACTTTACTCATCTGTAATATATAGAGGACTCTAACCTCCACATAGATTTCTCATTACTATGAAATAATCTAACATGTGTAGACACAGAACAATGAAAGACTGATAGATATTAAAACCATGTAAATGCCAGCTATTACTGTTATGCTTTAGGTCACAGTTTGCTTAGTATGTCCAGACTAAGTGATATCCCTGACTTATGGACTCAGAATGTCCAAAATTCAAATTTCATCCTAGCCCTGCTTGTGGGTCCTAAGAATGGCCATTTAAAAATATCCTATTAATTTCATTAATAATATCTTATTAATGTTTGTAATTATGAACCTTATTCTTATAAAATCAAAACTTAACCTAGACATATATTTTGCCTAAGAGTTACCTCCTGAAAATCTTGTAACTCAGATGTGGCCTCTAAGCCAAACTCAGCATTTAAGCTCATTGCCTTTCACCTCACATGGAACATGATACCTGGGGATGGGCCTCTCTGGCACAAAGTGATTATAACCAAGTGCCAGTTAACAATGGATTTGGAAAAAGACCCTGAATAATTGGGAAAGTAGTAAATACAAATGAGTTTTTATCCTAAAGGATTTCAAACGTGAGTCAGGATTTCATTCCAGAGGTTACACGTATGTATGTTGAAAATTGGGCACCATAGCTCAAGTAGGGCAAAGCTCTCTTCAAAATAGGGGAGAAAGCATAGAAAAAGTCTAAGGAAGCCACTTTGGAGACCTCTGCTGACCAGGGAAGTGCCACGCACATCCTCCAGGAGGGTTTGGGGATGCAGAGATGGAGAAGCCAGAGGGAATACCATGAGTTGTTACCTTACATCTGGGAACATCACCCAGCCCCCAGCCCTTAGACAAACAGCCTTAGTAAAACTTACAGCTGAGTGGCCAGAAGAGATTGGGAAAGAACAGATTCTTCCCTGGGAAAAGGGAGGGTGCAGCAGAGGGCTGACTGTGGTTTCTCCTTGGTGAATGTAATCACCATAACTTGCTAGCCCTGAAAATGTCATGGAATTTGAAGGATTCATCTATGTGGAATGGTTTGCTGAGGAGCACCATTTGTTGGCCAGCCAGGAAAATGAAGGAAGCCAGACTGGTCTCTTCCAATTCTTTTCCAGGCACAAAAGCCCTCGTTGGGCCCCATTAGCAGCTCCCTATCCCAGTTTTGATGTCTTAAACAGGTCAATATTAAAGTATTAGAAAAAATTAAATTAAAATCAAATGAAAGCTGTGAAATAAAACCACTAGACAAGAGATAGAAATTGATAAACAGAATAATATCATCACAATAAGCAGGTGCTTATGTATCAGCAAATGATAACAACCCATTCTAAGGAATAGGAGGATATGGACCAGTCAAATGAACAAGCCAAGAATGTAGATGAAACTAAGGATTTAAATGATGTCCAAAGAAATCTGCTTAATCAATTTAGAGAACTGAAGGAAAATATGACTAAAGAGATGAAAGATATTAATGTGACATTATGTGAGCATAAAGAATAATTCAAAAGTCTGCAAAAAAAAAATAATAGCTTATGGAAATGAAAGATAGAATGGATGAGATTAAAAATACATTAAAGGCCTATAGCAGCAGATTTGAAACGTTAAAATAAATACAGTATTTCAAAGACAGGATACTAGAAACTGAAATGCTAATAGAAGAGAAGGAGGAAAGTATGCAAAAAATTGAGCAGGGTCTCAGGGAACTGAATAACAATATGAAATACAAAAACATATATGTTATAGGTTTCCCATAAAGAGAAGGGAAAGGAAAGGGGTTAGAAAGAATACTTGAGGAAATAAGGACTAAGAATTTTACAACTGTTATGAAATACATGAATAACAATATTCAAGGACAACATACCCGAAAAAAAAAAATCCTAATAGCCAAAACCTTTACTATTCAGATTGTCAAAGGCCAAAGGTAAAGGATTTTGAAAGCAGCAAGAGAAAAGCAATGTATTATTTAAAAGCAAGCTTCAATAATGTTAAGTGCCAATCCCTTTTCAGAAACTACGGAAGTGAGAGGCAGTGGTTTGATATATTTAAGGTAGTGAAAGAGAAAAATTGCCAATCAAAAATTCTTTATCTGGCAAAATAATCATTCAGAATTGAAGGCAAGTTTAAAGTCTTACAGACAAACAAAACAGAGAGAGTACGTTTCCAAGAGACTGAATCTACAAGCGATATTAAAGGGTGTATTACAGCCTATCAGGAAAAGAAAAGTGAGAGAGCCTGGAAAAAAGTGTAGAAATGAGGATAATAAATAAGAGAAATTGAATGGTTGAAAAGACATACAATAGGAAGACATGACAACAGAAAGTCAAATGATAAAGTGGATGAAGTAAGTAACATCTTTATAGTAGTAACACTGAATAATAATGGCTTGAACTCCATGATTAAAAGACATAGATTGATAGAATGAATAAAAAATATGAGCCATCTATTTGTTGTCTACAATAGAGTAAATTCAGATGCAAGGACACAAGCAGTCTGAAAGTGAAAGGTACAAAAAAGATATTCCATAGTAATAACAATAGAAAGAGAATAGGTATATGAAAACTAATATCAGATAAAAATAGATTTTAAATCAAAACTCTTATATGAGGTGAAGTAGGTTGCTACATATTAATAAAAGAGAAAATTCACCAAGAAGAAAGAACAATAATAAATGTTTATGTACCTAACAGAAATGTCCCAAAATTACCAGAATTCTGCAAATTAATTTACATTTATTACTTTAATTGCCACAACAATGCTTTGGAAAAATCATATTGCTCTAAAAAAAAGTATAACCTTCTTTCTGGTGCCTAGCACTAATGAATCAAGTACATGTATATTATATATATATATGACTGTAAGTGAAATATGCCAATGTAGATAATGGTTTGTCAATTTTGTTGATATATAATAAACAACTTTTGGCTTTGTCAATTATCTCTATTGTTTTCTTGTTCTCTATTTAATTTATTTCTGCTCTCACCTTTGTTATTTCATTTTTTCTGCTTGATCTGACCATAGTTTGATGCTCTTTTTCTAGTTCCTCCAGCTGTGTGCTTACGTCCTTGATTTTAGTATTCTTCATTTTTTTAACATAAGCATTGAGAGCTATAAATTTCCTCTCAGCATTGCTTTAGCTGCATCCAATAAGCTCTGATATGTTGTGTTCTCAGTTTCATTCATCTCGAGATATTTAGAGATTTCTCTTGGAATTTCCTCTTTGACCCACTGATTGTATAATCGTGTATTTTTTAATCTCCATATATTTGTGAATTTTCCTTTTTCCTGCCTGAAATTGATTTCCAGATTTATTCCATTATGACCAGAAAAAGTGATTTGTTTTATTTTGATCTCTTTCAATTTTATTGAAATCTACTTTGTGACCCAACATATGGCCTATCCTGGAGAAACATCCATCCATGAGCACTTGAGAAGAATGTATATCCTGCTGTTTTGGGGTGCAATGTTCTATAAATGGCTATCAAGCTTAGTTTATCATATTATTCAATCTATCTTTTCCTTTATTGATCCTTTGCCCAGATGATATATCAATGAAGAGAGTTGTGTATTAAACTTTTCAACTATTTTTATTGTACAGACATCTAGTTCTTCCTTCAGTTCTGCCATTAATTGCCTCATGTAAGTTGGGGTCTCCTGGTTAGATACATATACATATATGATTGCTATTTCATCCTGGTGAATTGCCCCTTTTATTAGTATACAATGAACTTCCTTGTGTCTAATAAGAGCTTTGTTTTAAAGTATATTTCATCCAATATAAATATAGCTATTCCAGCATTTGTGTGTATGTGTGTGTGTGTGTGTGGTTACTGCATGTATGGAAAATCTGTTTTGAGCCTTTCACTTTCAAACTATTTGTATCCCTGAGTCTCAGGTGACTCTCTTGTAGACAGCATATATATGGCTTATATTTTCTTATCCATTCTGCCAGTCTGTGTCTTGATGAACGAGTATAACACATTAACATTCAATGTTATTACTGTGTAGGTTGTTCTTACTTCACCCATTTTGATCTTTGATTTTTATCTGTCATATGTTGTTTTCGCCACTCACTTTACAATTTTACTTTTATTGATTTGATCTTCATTTCTAGACTCTCCCAAGCCTCTCTCTTCTGCCCTCTCTTTTTAGCCTGTTTCACTACTTTTAGTATTTCCTGCAAAGCCAGTCTGTTGGTTACAAAATCGCTCAATATCTGTTTATCTGTGAAGCTGGAACCTAAGATAGGGCTTCAATCCAACCAGTGTGGAAAGACACCAGTCCCTGTATTCACGGCGCTTTTTAATCAGTCCCACTTCCCCTCTTGACAAGGCAGAGTTAAAATGGAGGCTACTGGCCTATTTCTGATTTGGACATATTCAAAGTTTAGCTGTTCTTAGAAATGGACTTTATCCATCCAAATTTGCTAATCAGTAGCTGAAATTGGTGTCTAACCATCTCTTCCTCTCCCATTTTTGGGAAATGGAGCTTCCAACTCCAACTAGGGAATAGATCCTGAAGTGATTTTTGCCTCTTGCAGGAGATGGGCCCTGGCCTCCTCAGTGTAGAGTGCCTTATTCATGAATGTCACTGCAGATGGGATGCTGCAATATGCTCTTTTTTTCTCCTAGGTCCTCCAATACAGTGATTTAGATAGCTGACTCTTGGAGCTCCTTACTCTGCCACCACCTTGCCCCCTCCACATATACATATCTTTTTCCATCAATTAATTTTTAAGTTTCCTCTTCAAAACTCTTTTACAGATTTAGTTGACTATTGTCAACTTCAAAATAAAATATTCCATTGCAATGAAGATGTAGCCTTAAAAATAAATTAATCTGAACTATGCATTTTTTTCTTTATCTTTAATTATAAAAATATTTCCTGCTCTCAAAAAGATGGAAAACCAGAAGGCAACAGTCCGGTAGTAAAGAACATATACAACAGGAAGGGATTACCAACAACTTGATCCATCTAAATCACATTCCGTATTATGCAATTTTAAGATTTAGAATTATCTGCTATATAAACCAGATATACCCCCAATTATGCTGTGTAAATATTTCCTCACTTATAAGTGAAAAGCCTATTTTAAATTTTTAAAATAATATTTAAAATACTGTTTGGAGAACTTTTAAATTAATTTCTTATTAATTTGAGTAGATATAAAAAATAACATTATTTTAGTCATGTGCTTGGGGAAAACAAATGTGAATTTCTTTTCCCATATTCTCCCCTCCCAAAATAAAATGGGAAATGGTATGTAAAAATCCAACTAAACTAGAAAAAATAAATATTGAATTCAAATAGAAAGAAATAACTTTCCATATATATAATATAATTTGCATTTTTTCTATAAATATGCTGATATTTTTTCCTATTGAATGTGCATTTTCATTCTTTCTTTCCCGGGTTTTGCAAACATTTCAAATAATAACTTTCTATTAAGGAAGTAAAATGTTATGAGTCTTTGGTTTCTTATCATTTATCAGATTATAAATTAAGGAGACTTTTTATGATTTTGGGAACTTCATCAAGTATGTAATAACAGTATTCCGAAAATTATGATTCACACATGAAATTACTCTTCTTAAGAGACTGAGGTCAGTAGATTACTCAGGCAAAGCCAAACATTCTGTCTGCATTTATTGCTACAAAATTAATTACTCTAATTAAATTTTTGATATTCTAACCAAAAATTTTTTATAAATATGTATATGAAAAACCAGTTTTCTCCAATTCCAAAATCACAGATGATGTTTTATTTTACTTGTTCAAATCCTCCCTTATGATTTCACTTTCTCCTGAAATTAATGATTTCCCATGTATAAATTGCCACCAATTTTCTAGCTCCTTAATTATAGATTGGAGAGGATCTCTATTTTCTAATCTTGAAATTGCCATTGATTTTAGTTGTGAACTTTGCAAGTATCTTCATTTCTTTCAACAATGATTTCTTCATCCAAAATATAGAGACAATATTTTTCACATAACTAAATAAGTGAGTCAGTTTTGAGTTTCAAATTTAAGATAGATAAAGGAGACCTTAGGGAAGAATAAAATACTAAGTTGCCATGTTTTTGTGTTCAGTTTTTTGAGGAAACTCCAAATTGTCCTCCATAGTGTCTGGACCATTCTACAATTCCACCAGCATTGGATGGGGGTTCCCATTCACCACATCCTCTCCAACACTTATAGTCCACCGGTTTTTTTAAAGAGCCACCATTCTAATGAGTGTATGATGGTATCTCATTGTAGTTTTGATTTGCATTTCCCTAGTAGCTAGTGATGTTGAATATCTTTTCATGTGCTTTTTAGCCATTTATATTTCTTCTTTGGAGAAGTGTGTTTTCAGGTCACTTGCCCATTTTTTAAATGGGTTGTTTGTCTTTTAATTTTTGAGGTTAAGGATTTCTTTACATAGGCAGGATATTAGGATCCTTCCAGATATATGGTTGCTAAATATTTTCTCCCATTGGGTAGGCTGCCTTTTCACTTTCTTGATAATGTCCTTTGAGGTGCAAAAGTTTTTAATTTTACATTATTTTTTACTATCCCAATCTTTTAATTTTGCTTTAGTTTAAGAATTTTTAAAAAATTTGTATGTATTTGATTTCTTATATTTAAACTTATCACTATTGTTTCATTTTCCTATTCATTGTATTTGGCTATTTTAATGTATTCATTTTTGAAAAAGCTTTGGATCACAGAAGGGTTACAACTGGAGTGGGGAGGATCATTGGTGTAGGGTGTCAGTGCTGGGTTATGCATGGGAGGAAGTTCACCTGAACATATATATACGGTATTTAAAAATATTCAAATGTTCACATGGCATTGTCACATTGGGTGGAGACTCAAATAATTACCAAAAGAATACTGAATTCCTATTCTGGAGAGCTCTGCCACATTCTCTAAAGGAAGAGCAACAGTCCCCCAAGTGCAAAGGCAGTGACTGAAAAAGGAGGATGATCCACTAATGGGCCCTTGATATTGATGACTAGGATTATGAGCCTTTGCTCTTGAAATTGAAATTTTTACTATTGTTATGGGTTGCCTAAGAGTTGCCTCCTGAAGGCCTCCTTGTAGCTCAAATGTGGCCTCTCTCTATGCCAGACTGAACATATGAAAGCAATACCTTTCCCCCAGCATGGGACTGACTCCCGGGGATCAACCTCCCTGGCACTATGGGATTGCTACCAAGTACCAACAGGCAATGAAACTGGAAAAAGACCTCAAATAAAAAGGGGGAAAGGTAAAGACAAATGAGTGTATATGGCTAAGAGATTTCAAAGTGAGTTTGGAGGTCATCCCAGAGGGAAAACTTATGTACATCGCAGCAGGATTTCATAGACTGCCAAAATGGATATCACCCCAAATAGTGGGGGTCCTGAGGGCTCTGTAGACACCTAGGTCCTATGGTCAGGGTGGAAAGCTCTGGAGTTTGGTATCTTTCCAGTGGGACCTACTTTGGAGTTTGTACTCCTTAGATTGAGAGAGATGGATTCAATTATGTCTTCTCTGCACATGGCTCATCTGTCTCATTTATTAAAACTTATACTTGGTGCTGGAATTTGTAGTTGTACATCCTTAGACTCAAATCTTTGGGCTGTCCATGTGCCAGCTGGGCCCAGATCCTTGGCAGAGTTGTGGCACCTATTCTATAGCTCCTTGGACTCACCCTGGACAACTGTTGGGGAGAAAATGATGGACAACCATGATACCAGGGAACAGATAGAGTCTGCAGCTGCAGGCAGGATAATCCCATCCATCTTCCCCATGGGTTATAAGCCCCCTCTCAATTAGAGTTGGAGTGGATATCACCATCACCAAATCCTTGGGAATGGGGGGAGAGCTATGGACTAGAGTGGATTTACTGGTATTCTACTATAGACATATTGTGATTCTAGTAATGGAAGACATTACAACACTGATGTGGACACAGTGGCCAATGGAGGCTATGGGAGTAGGGAAGGGGAAAGCCAGTTGTAATATGGTGCCTTTTTTGGGACTAGGGAATCAACCTGAGTGACATTGCAGTGACAGATATAAGCCATTTTATATCACCACATAACATGGAGAACTGTGTGGGAGAGAGTGTAGACTACAATGTGAACTATGGTCCATGTTTAATGACAAAGCCCCAGGATGCATTTATCAATTATAATGAATGTGCCAAGCTAATGAAAGATGTTTCTTTGGGAGGGTTTGGGAGGTATGGGGAGTGGGGCATATGGGAATCCCTATATTTCTTACAAAACATTTATGTAATCTAAGTATCTTTTAAAAAATAGAGTTTGAAATAATCTAAGGACTGAATAACTCAGTGAACTGTGAGGTGGATGAGAATTGTTGTTGATAGTTTAAATGCAAGAATGTCCTTTTGTGAACTAGTACAGATGTATATCACTATTCCAGGGTGGTGGGAATGTGTAGAAGCATGGGAAAAATACAATTAATGTAACCTATAGATGATAGTTAAGAGAAATACTGTAATATTCTTGCATTAATGTCAAAGACATACTGTGTTAATATTAGAAGGGTAAGGAAAAAATATACCAAATGTACACTATAGACCCTAGTTAGTAGACTGATGACAGTATTTCCTAATCTGTAACAAATATTCCACAACGGTATGGGGTGGGATGTGTTGGTGAAGGGTTGTTGTATGGAAATTCTGCACATATGCATGATTGTTTTGTAACTTCACAACTTCTGTAATAAAAAAAATATTTTAAAAAACAAAAGCAATTCTAAATTATTTTTGTTTGTTTTTACTGTCCCGTCAATTCCCTAAAAACCTAAAGATACTTTCAAACTATTATTTTGCTTTTCTTTTAGATGCTTCCTCCAGTAAAGGTAGCATTTACAAAGATGTTCTTGATCTTTACAGAGAAGAATTTCTTTCCTGGGAAACCCTCTGGGTTTCCCCTTCTTTCTCATTGCAGACTTCTCAGGTCCCTGCCTCTAGACCTTTCTATCTTTACTCTTCATTAAGAAAAGATATTTGTTTCCACGGATTTTCTCCTCCCTAAAGTGAATAAAAATCTGTATATGTTTTTCAATGTAACATTTATTTAATTGAGAGATTCTTCTTATATTATATCCTATCCCTACAAATAGATAAAAATACTTTTTATGTATTTTATATGTACACATATTGATATATACAAAATTGGGATCAATATATATACTCACATATTTTCAAACTCCTTTTTCAGTCATCATAGTATCATTAAATATTCACAAAGATAGAAAATAAAAAAAAAACCAGATAATTGCTCTCCTCCTGTTTCTGCTTATAGCTTTAAAATTTTAGGATATTCTAGAATATTTTAATCTACTTTTTGATCTTTGTGTTTTTCCCAAAGTAGACAGCATATGTGCTTTATTATTTTATATCATGATTTTTATCCCTCGGTTTTAATTAATGCTGTAAAATTTAACCTTGTGCCTTAACTTCTTAATGGACACTGTCTTCCTGAGAAAAATCCAGTTTCTTTGTTAATAAAATACAAAATTAATAAAATGCTGTAATTTGTATTTTAGAATAAATTAAATATAAACTTATCCAGTATATAATCAATTTTCTTCCTCATAGCATCAGTTAAAAGGGGAATTATGATTTTTGGAAGTGGTTTCCTTTAGGAAATTCTTAATAGATATCATAGAGTTTGAGGGGCCAATGTAAACATTATAGACTATGAGTCAAAAATGAGATTAATAGGGGAAGGGGCAAGATGGTGGCAGAGTAAGAAGCTTAAAGATTCAGCTCATCCTACAGTGTAGTCAGTAATCACTCTGATATATCTAAAACACCTTTTTTGGGGGGCACCTAGGAGACCAGAAGAACATACTACAATATCCTTGGAAGAATAAAATGAGGAGACTGTCCATCTTCAATGAAGATTCTTGACTTCATCATTCCACACTGCAAAAGCCACTGCCCGTCCTCCTATGGTTGCATAAGCCACCTCAGGAGCTATACCCTGGCTGAAGTTGGAAGCTCCATTTCCAAAAATGGGGGCTTGAGAAATGGCCAGGCACTGACTTTAGCTACTGATTAGTAAATTTGGCTGGATAAAAGTCTATTCTTAAGAACAGCCAAAAATAGACTGGATTGTTGGACACTTGTGATTCTGTCCCAACTCCCTCATAAAATGGGGCGGGGGTGGTGCTTTCTTAGACACTCTGGGCAACCAAGGTGCTTTCAGCTTGCAGACTGGATTACTGGACACCTGTGACTCCATCTTCATCCCCAAAATGATAGGAGGACATTAGTGTTCCCTCAGCTTCTCTGGGCAACTGCATGTACTTTTTGGTCCACATGGACTAGATTGTTGGGCCCGCATGTGTTTCTATTCCAGCCCCTGAAAGGCAGAGTGGATGGTGTTCCTTCAGCCTCTCAGGGCAACTGCAAGTTCAAATGACCATGTGGACTAGATGATTGTCACTCCTGGAGCTCAATCCCTGTCCCTGGCAGGGGAGCTGAGGAGCTGGTGGTTTGTCAGTCTACATGGGCAACTGCTATCAGTTTTTATCCACACCATTTAGTTTTCTGCCTATACCTGCAGCTCCATCCCTGCCCCAGGCAGGTAAGAAATGGGTGTGAAGCATCAACAGTTTCTCTGGGCAACTACAGGTGTTCTTTCCCTGCACATCTTGGATTACTGAAAATGGCTGAAGCTCATATGTTGGATCACAAAGTAGATCTCAATAAATTTATTTTTTATTTTTTTATTTTTTTATTTTTAAAGAAGCTTCGGATTGTCTAAATGTTTCATCAAAATATGAGGGATTCCAATATATTTCACCAACTCCCATCCCACACTTCCCCCCATTAACAACATCATTCATTGGTGTGGTACATTTGTTATGATTGATGAACAAATATTTAAGCATTGCTACTAACAACGGTGTATAGTTTACATTATGGTTTACACTTTGCACCATCCTATTATATAGGTTTTGACAAAATGTATAATGGACTGTATCCATCATTACAATATCATGCAGGACAATTCCTAAATCTCAAAATGCCCCATGTTACACCTATGCTTCCTTCTCCCTCCCCTCAGAACCTCTGATGGCCACCACTGTTGTATCAGTGTTGCAATTTTTTCCATTAGTAGAATAATAATAAATCTACTTTATTCGATAGTTGCATTCCCACTTTATGTTTATTCCTTCCTCAATCTTGAGGATTTGGGGATTCTGATGCCCACTCTGCTTCCAGTTGAGTGAGGGGTTAGATCCCATGGGTCACATGGGTGGAACTGTCTTGTTGCAGTTGTAAATTCACACTTTTTTTTTTTTTTTTTTTTGGAATGGGCTTTGTCCATCATTATCCTTTTATTACTTGTGCTGGGTGAGTCTGAAGAGATTTTGGGATCAACCAGCATATGAACAGGCCAAAGATTTAAGTCTCTGGGACATATATTTAATGGGTATAGTGCTAATTACAGGTTCAAATAGGAGGAGCAGAAGAACTGGGTGTAGGAAATTTATAAATGAGACTAGCTCAGATTCATTGGGGAGATAGGTTATCATACATTTCAAAGTAAGGCTTACTGATGGGGTCCCAATTTCCTGAAATTGTCTGCCTTGCCTGTAGTGTCTAGTACTCTCTAGAGTCCTCAAGAGCACCCCTGCTTGAGCCACTGTTTACTGTGGAAGCTAGTGAGACCTCAATAAATTAAAGAAGTTCAAAATTATACAAAACACTTTCTTTGATCATGATGCAACAAAGCTTGAAATGAACAAGTAGAAAAAGGGAAAATTCACAAATATAGAAAAATGAAACAACACACTGAAATAACAAGTGGGTCAAAGAAGAAATTGTGGGAGAAATCAATAAATATCTTGAGACAAATGAAAATAAGAACACAACATATCAGAACTGAGATAGAAATGTATAGCCCTCAATGCTAACGTTAACAAAGATGAAAGATGTAAGATCACTGACCTAACTAAAGAGCTGGAGAAACTAGGAAAAGAAAAACAATCTATTCTCAAAGCAATCAAAACAAATGATATAAACAATATCAGAGCAGACATAAATGAAATTGAGGAAGAAAAGCAATAGAGACTACAAAAGCAAAAGTTAGGTCTTTGAGAAAATTAACAAAATTGACAAACCCTTAGCTAGACTGACAAAGAAAGATAGAGGGAAGATGCAAATAAATAAAATCAGAAACAAAAATGGGGACATTACTACTGACCCCACATGAAGAAGAGGTCAGAAGATGATAGATAATATGAGAAACTGTATGCCAACAAATCAAGCAACTTAGATGAAATGGAAAAATTACTAGGATCCTATGAACAACCTCCACAGACTCTTGAAGAAATAGAGGACCCCAACAATCCAATCACAAGTACAGTGATTAAAACAGACTTCAAACAACTCTCCAAAATGAAAAGACCTGTTCCAGATGGCTTAACAGGTGAATTCTACAAAGCATTCAAAGATTTAATACCAATCTTATGCAAACTCTTCCAAATAATTGAACAAGAGGGAATGCTGCCAAACTCATTATATGAAGCCAGTATCACCCTAATTCCAAAGCCAGATAAATGTATTATAAGAAAAGGAAAATTACAAACCCATTTCCCTAATGAACACATATGGAAAAGTCCTCAACATCTTACTCACTAACCAAATCCAACAACACATTAAAAGAATTATTAATATATACCATGACCCAGTGGGTTTTATCCGAGGCATACAAGTGTGGTTCAACACAAGAAAATCAGTCAGCATAACACACAACATTAATAAATCAAGGAAGAAACATTACATGATCATCTAGATTGATGCCAAGAAGGCACTTGACAAAAAAACCAGTATCCTTTCTTGATCAAAACTCCAAAAGAAAGAAATTGAAGTAAAATTTCTCATCATGATAAAGGGCATATATGATATACCCACAGCTAATATTGTGCTCAATGGGGAAAGTCATTATTTGGAGTGACTTTTTAACATATGGTTTATAACACTATGATGATCATGGTGTGCCTAATGGTTTTTGCTCAACAATATAGCTTAGTGATCTATCCATTTAGATGTGCCAGATAGATCCAAAATTTAAATTTCTGACTTATTTTCTATAATATCTATCTATCACATGCTATTTACATTCTATTACTGTTAAGTATTTAGATTATTTCTATTTACCAAATTTGAACAAGGCAACAATGAACATAAGGTAGTTTCAAGAGATATGTTGATTTCCCTGTAACATCATCAAACTTTTATATGGAGTGGCTTTTTCATTTTATTTTCATGAAAATGATGCATGATAAAGTATCTCATTGTTAAATTTACATTTCCTTAACCTGATGTCCCCATGGTGGATTCTGTTTGTGATTACAAGGTGTTGGCCCTATTTTACACCATGGTTGCCCCCAGGTGTAGTCCCCTGATCTGCACGCTGAGAAACACAGATGTGAAGAAGACCATGAGGAAAGTGTAGTGCCGAGAAAGGCTGTTTGAAGAGAAATGATCCTGTGGGTGTTTGAGCCCTTTGAACTATCTCATTCTTTACACATTTTTTAAGTTTAACAAATGCAGCTGGTACAGAAGGGTGGTGTGCTGTCACGTGAAACTGCAAACCTCAAAGGGACTAGATCTCTCACGCACTCTCTACTTCACTGAGCCTGTGAAAAAGGCAATAGATAAGATGATCTCATCTCTTCCAGCTCTGACATTCTGGAAATAAATTTGTTCTTCCTGATCCCACATATAGGAGATATTAGTGTCCTTTTATCAGGGCAAATTTTATATAATGCAGGGTTTGGCGGTTGTGTTCTGCTTTAAAGAAATCTACCATGATTGAGACACCTCTCATGGATTGAGAGAGATCCTTGGCACTTCCATTTTTTGAAGATTCCATTTTTACAATTAAAAACAATGCCAGAAAATGTTTCAAGTGTTGTTGTACATTTTAAGTCTTTACATTAAAAAACTACATTTCTAATAGAAGGAAATTCAATACAAGTACTATTCACAACATAATTATGGAAGTTATATATACATGCATAATGTTATTAAACCTTTGTACCCTATTACTGCTGTATTTGAATACTTCAAAGTTTCAAATTGGATGGTGAACATCTTTCAATCCTACAAATGCACTTTTATGACTGTATTTATGGCTTCATTTTGAAACTCTTCATGAATATGCCATTGATTTTCTTTGTAAATGTGCAGGATGTAAAATTTCCCACCTTGTGAAAGGTCCTGAGCTTAAGAAGACACATAGGTGAATTGATGGAATTTCTGGGTGTAATGTGTTAATCCTCACTCTCTATCATAAATATAGTATCATTTGATGTTTTCTTTCACCCTTCGAAACTATGCAAAACTGTCTTCCTTCCACTCATGTCAGGGAGGCCCTTATACTAGGGAGAAATAAAGAATATTGGACTAAGAAACTAGTGAGACAGACTGAAACTGGGACATAGGCCAAGATCAACTTTGGTTGATCTTGTGTATCCTTCATTTATGCAGGAATCTTCAAGGTGTGTGTACTGGATGGCACCTCCAAAATCATCTAATGTCATCCACTCCAACACATATATGAAGGGTAAAACTAAGGCCTAGAAAATGAATAAAAGTTCACTAAGTTTGCAAATATGAGTGGACATATTGATATTTCTGGTACTTTTTCTTTTTATCATGACCCCCTTTAAAAGAATAAATGATATACACATAATGCATCAGTTTCCCATGTGCAACAGAAATCCAAGTTTTCAGGTGTGGAGTGTAATTGCAGAAATTAGTTATAAGTGATGAAGATGTCAGCAACTCTTTTTCCCTTCACCAAACTCCACATGTATAAGGAACTTAGAATCTTAAGGGGAGGCACAGAAATTATTAAGTATGTTAAAAATAAATCAAGAAAGATAATAGTGGAACAAGTTAAAGTCTAATTTTATTGTGTGTCTTGTGGTTATTACCTCCTGGAAGGATTATCTAATTCAAGAACATGAATATCAATGGAAATGTCTAGAGTTGGATGGGCAAGTGTTAAATTTTGGGGTTTATTTTAAGAAGACTGTCAATCTGGTCCCAATTAAAAACTGGTAGCATTTCAGTTCACCTGATAAATGTGCTGGAATAACATTCCCAAATGAGGGATGTATTGCCTCCAAAATCCAAAGAGGGCAATTAGGTGCTGTGACTGTTTAATGGTTGTAGGGATGGCCAGATGCAACACCTTATTCTGCACCTTAAAAAGGTTATGTCAACTTGCCCCACAACACTGGACACCTAGAAATTTCACTTGAGTTTTGTTGGATTTATTTCCCATCCTCTGATAATGAAATTTTCTTGCCAATTATCATAAAGTAGCTGCTATTTTTTGCTTACTAGGTCCAAACAATATAATGTAACCAGTGTACTAGACAAGTGTGCTGTCTTGTAGAATGGAATGGTGATTAAATTTATTGAGGAATAGATTATGATATAGGGCTGGGTAGTTGTTATATCTCTGAGGTAGGACAGAGAGGTGTATTGCCAGCTGAGAGATAACTATTTCTTTCTGTCTTTACTAATATGTATTGAGACAAAAGTAGTTGATATATCAATACCTGTATACCAGGTACCACACATTGTGTTAATTTTCACAAACAATGATACAATACCACATATGGAACCATAGTTGAAATTGGAGTCACCTAGTTAAGTTTACAATTTTCTACTGCTGTACTCCAAGAGTAATTTCTTTTCTGGGCAGGCTGTATAGGATAGTTGAATGGTGATGTGGTGGTGTATTAGTCTGCCAAAGGGCTGCCAATGCAAAGTACCAGAAATCTGTTGGCTTTTATAAAGGATATTTATTTGGGGTAAAAGCTTACAGCCCCAAGACCAGGGAAATTCCAACTCAATGTTTCGTAAAAGGAAATTTCTCACCAAATTCAGCTGCCACATGTTGTAGCAGGATGGTGGGCAGTCTCTGTGAGGTTTCAGTTTTCCCCTCTGGGTTCCTCTCTCAGGATCAGCTGCTACACTTCTTGTTAATTTCAGCTGCAGGCTTGTTTTTTTAGTCTTGGCTCTCTTCCCAAGGTCAGCTGTTAGCTATCAGGCAAAATAGATGACCTCTCCCTGGGGCTTTAGCTGTTTAAGCCTTCTTCTTTCTGTTACATGGCCAGATAAAAAATGACAGAGCTCTCACTTCCCTGTGTATCTGTCTGTCTGTGTGTCATTTTATATCAGACCCACCAAGGGGGCAGGTCTCGACCTGAGTCATGCCTCACTGACATGGTCAAATCAAAAAGCCCTCAAAACAATCTTGACAGGTAATCTAAACAAGGTTCCCTCAACTGAATTTAATATAATCGAAGGCTATCATGCCCAGAGGAATGGATTAGTTTGCAAACATAATCTTTCTCTTTTGGGGATTCATAAATTAATCTCAAACTACCACTGGTTGGAGTAATCACCCCTGCATCCTTCAAATCCTTGATGGTGTCACAAATCTCTGCAATTCCTCTAGAAATGTGTTCTTTTAGTTTACTATTTTGCTAAGTAAATGAAGTTTGCTGTCTTCCAATTGGCAATTCCTAGAAATTAGCCTATACTCCATAGGTAAGGGAACCATTGTGGGGATTCTGCCAGCTGCTGAGTAGGTCTACTTGAATTATGCCTTCCAGAACTGTATACACTGTGTCTGTGTGTTCAAGCTGAGTTAAAATTCTATTAATCACCTCACTGCCATAAGACCCTACTCACTATGCCACATTTCTTCTAGGACAAGAGCAAGGTTTGGGTCTCAGGACAATCCCAGGGGAAACTCCATACATTTCAATTATGGAGTTAAAATACATTTGTATTTTACTAATGTATGTTAATTATTGTTTCATTTTCAACTATTTTGAATGACAGTGGATATCAAGGGACAATGAATGCTTATTTGAATAATTATGTCTTTCTTAAATTCAAGATTATTTTCTCATTCAGTTGATTGTCGCTTTTGGTGGTTGGTTGAATTATGTACCTGGGGGGGGGGGGCGGTCATATTCTTAATCTTGATTCTTTTTCTGTAACTGTGAACCCACTGTTAATAAGAACTTTTGATGATATCATTTTATTTAATACATGGCCAAACGAATCAGCATTAGTCTTAATTTTGTTATTAGGAGACTTAAAAAACAAAATGTCATTGGGAGGTGCTAGAAGCCAAACACAGAACCTGGAAGAGAAAGGAGAGAGCCCAGACATGTGCATTGCCATATAACAGGAACCCAAAGAACCCAAGAATTTCAGGTCAGCCAGAATGTTACCAAGCCTGGGAGGAAGAAATCTGTCTAGGCTATGAAACTATTACACAATAAATTCCTGTTGTTTAAGCCAATCTAATGTATGTTATTTGACACGTAGGCAGAAAACTAAGACCCTGCTCCACTTTCTTGAATTCAAGGTGATTTCCTCAAATAGTTTATTGAATTACTGCTTTTCAAATTATGGAATTCCCTTTATACATATATGGTAATTCTTCCCTTTACTCCTACCTTATATAAATCATCTTCATTTTTTATCATTTTGCATTGTCTTCCTGGGGAATTTGCCAGGTGTTGTCTATCCCTATTTTTTCAGCACAATATCTGCTCTTCAATACATCGTTTAGTTTTATAATTGTATTTGAAAAAATATATATTAAATAAAATAGTAATTTTGTATGACTGTGTGCTTTTGTGTGTGCACATATATTCACTATATTTATATATTCACATATGTATCTATATATTTATACATATATAGTCAAAATAAAATTAACTCCTTAACTCCAAACTATTTAACAAATAAAACATCACCAGTAACTTTCATGTGACTTGACACCCCTTCTCCAAACTATCTCCTCACTCTGACTTAGAGGTAACTACTTGATACATACATGTATGCATGTGTAATTTATCAGGTTTTACTTTGAATATTCTGTGAATGAACTCTTTTGCTCAGAAGTATAATTTTGAGTTTTATATACCTGAAGAATGTGTTTGGTTCATTCCTTTTCCTTTATGTAGTGTTTCATTATATGAAGAGCATACAATTTACCCATGATTCTATTTTTGAACAAATGATTTGTCCTATTTTTCTTTTGTTCTTTTTCATCATAATAAAAACCAGATTACTATGACCATTGTTGAAATCATCACTTGGTGTAAATGTATGAGTGTTTTTCATGACATATCATTAGTACTTGAATTACTGTTGTAGGAAATGCATATATTCAATTTAATAGTTAATCCCTATCAAAATAGCTGGTGAAAATCAACACTACCTAAAGCAGGGGTTCTTAACAAGGGGTCCATGAGCTTGAGTTGAAATTCAATAAAACATTGTTCTTGTGGGGACATGCTGGTGAGGGTATGATATATTTATTAAATACTACACAGTATAGAGTGGACTTAGTAAGGGGTCCATGGTTTTCAAATGACTGGTAAAGGGGTCCATGGAACAAAAAAGATTAAGAACCCCTGATCTAAAGTAATTCATAAAGGGCCCATAGTTCCACATTCTTGCCAACATATGGTCTTTTTCAACTTTAAATTTTGCCAGAAGATTCGTTAAAATGTTATGACATTATGATATTAGTACAAATTTTCCTGACAACTAATAATCTTTTCATCTTCTTACAGGCAATTTTGGCTTTCTCCTCAATTATATGCCTATTGGTGTATTTTGTATATATTTTTTCTAATGAATTGTTTACTTTTTTCTTGTTAGGATATTGGAGTTTTTTATATGAATATATATTTGGACACTAATGCTATGTAAGTGATAAACTTATTAAATACCCTCTTCCAGTTTAGGGATTTTTCTCCTTCAAATTATGATAGATTTTTAAAAAACAATTTTTAAAATTTTAATATAGTAAAATTTCCAGTTTTTCTTTATGCTTATCTTTTGCCATATTGATGGAATCTGTCTCAATATTAAAAGGATAAATATATTCAATCATAATTTCATATAATAATGTAAATTTGCCTTTTATCTTTAAGTATATAATCTGTCTTGAAATGAATTTTTTTATATCACATGAGATAAAGATGCAATTTTCTTTTTCATTCGTTATGGAAAACTGGTTTTCCAGCACCAATAAATGACCATTCATTATTTCACTACTAAACTACAATTTCTTCTATCATGTATAAAGTTTCATTCATGAGGTCATGCAGGAGATGATTTGTTCCTGACCTATTTTTGTTTAATTGGATAACTTTTGTCTAACCATCTTGTTATATCACTTTAAAAAAAATTCTTATGGTATATAATAAATGATGCTATCTGCAAGTGCCAATCTCCCTTCCTTCTTTTTTTTTTTTTTTTTCTAATAGAATTTGATTTATTATAACTTCAGGAAAAAAATTACCATTTTTATTGTCATACATAGCTCAATAAAACTGCGGGGAGCAATGAAAATATCAAATCATTTCATTGCTTTCTAAGGTAAAAGAGTTAAAATAATTTAATGTTAAATGTGAATACGAAAAATGACAGCATTTCTTTATTATAACTGAATTTTATAACTGGAAGATTTATAGAAATAAAAAATGGAAATGGATATACTACTCATCATTATACTTTTAAAGAAAAAAAAAAACTAAATACACAAGTTCATTGATGCATAACATAGCTGATGCTTTGTTTTCCTCTTTCCTAAATATAAATATCAAGTAAAATTAGCAGAAAATTTAACTGAGTTATATGAGAAAAAAATTTTTCATTCATTTTATATAGCACACTTATTTCAATCAAATAATTACTTTTCTTCTCATGTTAATGTTTTCATTTCTTCTTAACACTTATTTATTATTCTGAATACATCAAGCCCAGAATTGTAGAAGAGTCCTTTCCTTCTTTTTATCCTTCAGAATTGTCATGTTTTTAATGCTTTTTGGTATTCCATGTACATTCAGAATATGCTTGAGGAATTCCAAGAAAAATGCTGCTGGGATATTCATTAATTGTACTGAATCTATAATTAACATTAGAGAAAATGTCATCTATATGATATTTCCCTATCATAGAGTAAGTTACATCTCCCCCATTTGCTTGTCTTTTATAATGCTTTTCAAAAAATTTTATAATTTTGCTTATATTTTATGAGATTTATTTCTTGCTCTTTTATGTTTGTTTTCTATTTTAAACTGTATTTTACCCACGATTTATTTTCTGTGACTCCTAATATATAGAAATGAAATTTACTTTTTTATGCTAACCCTATTTCTGAAAACTTTAAATACTCACTTCATAATTATAATATAACTATGGCTTCATTTTCTACATCAACATTCACATCAACTATGAATTAGAACTGTAGCTTTTTCTTTTCCAATTCTTGGATATTTACCTCTTCTGTTTATCATAATATGCTGTAGAATACTTCCAGGCAATGATGAATAGAAATAGTGAAAATTTAGGTACATGACTTGGTGCAGGTTTTATGGGGAACGTTTCTAACATTTCAACATTGAACATGATGTTCACTCTGTTTTATTTCTTTCACATACTTGTATAAGATGTAAGAAGTTTTCTTAAAATTTTCCTCTGTTAAGAATTTCATCACTTTATTATTATTTTTTCTTTTATGATATTTGAGATCATATAACTTTTCTCTTTAAATTTATGAATCTCTAATGGTGAAGCATATATTCATGATAAACCTATGTTGGTGTCTGTCATGACTTGTTAAGTCATTTTGCTTATATTGTATTTAGTATTCTCATTTATATTTATAACTGATATTGGGCTATAATTCTCTTTCTCATTTGTTTTTTTTTTAATGCATCAATACTCATAATTTATTTTATTTTTTAAAAGATACTTAGATTACATAAATGTTACATTAAAAATGTAGAGGCTTCCCATATGCCCCACTCCCTACCTCCCCACACTTTCCCACATTAACAACATTCTTCATTAGTGGGATACTTTTGTTACAATTGATGAACACATATTGGAGCTTTGTTCATTAAATGTGGATTATAGTTTACATTATAGTTTAAATTCAAACCTACACATTATTGTATGTTATGACAACATTTTTAATGGCCTGTATCTGTCACTGCAAAGAATCATTCAGGACAATTCCAATGTCCCAAAAGTGCCACCATATTACACCTGAATTTTTAAAAGATACTTAGGATACAGAAATGTTACATAAAAAAATATAGGTGATTCCCATATGCCACGCTCCCTACATCTCACACTAATATTATACTGCTATTATAAAATAAATTGATGAATATGTCTTCTTTATTTTTTTATGAAGGAGATTGTATATGAGTAGTATATCTTATTTCAGTGTTTAGTAATTGTTTTTTTTTTTTTTTTTTTTTTTTTTTTAAGATTTTATTTATTTAATCATTTATCCCCCCCTTGCTGCTTGTGCTCCCTGGGTCAGCTAACCATGCCGTGCCGGCGGGCTTGCCTTCACCAGGAGGCCCCGGGAACCGAACCCGGGGCCTCCCATATGGTAAACGGGAGCCCTACTGATTGAGCCACAGCCGCTTCCCAAGTAATTGTTTACTTCAGTTAATCTGGACCTGGTGATTAAAATTTTTTTTTTTAAAGTTTAATTTTCCTTTAAGTGGTTAAAGAAATGTTAAAAATTTCCTTAGATATCCCATCAGTTTTGATATTTTCACACCTAACTTTTCATTTTTATGAATATAAATAGATTTTTTGTTAATTCTCAAATGCAGATCATAACTTTTAAGTACTATACATTGGTTGCAATGTATTCATGAATTCAGAATTTTCAATTTTTAGAAAATTACATGGTGCATACAATATGTATTATATAATGCTCTAATAGGATCTGGTATGATGCTCCATAATCAACTGTGACAATTTTTACAACAAATTTTATTTTTCCAACACCAATCAATAACCATACATGATTTCACTACTAATCTTTAATTTCTTCTATCATATATAAACTTTCATGTATGAGGTTCACAAGGTCTATAAATGCTCTTTTTTATTGACTTTTACTTTTTTCTTTTTGGTGTATGGTTCTATGAGTTCCCCACCCCACCCCCCTCACTTGCTGTCTGTGTCCATTTGCTGGGTGACCTTCTATGTCTGTTTCTTGCCTTCTCTTTTCATTTTTCTTTTCAAGGCTTCACTGGGATTTGACCTGGGGACCTCTGATATGTCACTTGCACCACCTCAGTTCCTGGTTTCTGGTGCAGCTCACCTTGGATTTCCCTGCATCTCTCTTTGGTTGCTTCATCATCTTGCTGCACAGCTCGTTGGGCCTGGCTTGCCATGGATCCCTGTGGGCCTGTGGCTCACTGCAAGAGCCTGGCTCACCGGCTTGGCTTTTTTTTTTTTTTTTAACCAGGAGGTACCAGGGATCAAACCCAGGTCCATCCATATGGTAGACTGATGTCCAACCAACTGGGCCACATCGGCTTCCCTATAAATACTCTTTTGTGTGTTGAATGTTAAGTTTCCTCAGAAATGTTTTTTTAGAAATTTATTACTGTACACAGTTTCATATCCAACTACCAGGCAGTTATAGGTAATGGTCTTCTTTTCTGCCAGTAAGTCAGTCATTAGTTTGAGCATCACTGTGGATTTATAGCAAAGGTTGGAAAGTGAGAGGCAATTAAGGAAGAAATACATGGACTGGTCAATAAACTGCATGATATTGATATCATTATGAATAAGTTTCCTAAACAAATAACAATGTAACAAAATAAAAATATAAACAGAGTATTTCTATGTGACTTTTTTAGAAATACTGAAGAGAACACAGTGTAATATTATTTCTATTTTCAAGGTCTAGTGCAGGAAAATGTAAAACTGCGTATCACTCACCTGAAAAGACATATTTCATAGATCAATGTCAGAAATGTTTAGGGTGAATATTGATGATAATGCATATATTATGAAACTATGTTAGTTGACATGATTCTAATTCTCTGTAAATCCTCATTAGGAGAATCATCATGTGCACACCTAAGATTTTACAACAAAGTTTTAAATTTTCCTGCAGATAATTATTCATATATTGCTAAAAAAAAAAAAAAAAAAAAAAAACTCTTGACTTGACATAAGTGTTTAGTAAAGAATGATCATCTAACCAAAGGCAGCAGATGTCCATATTGTGTGAAATGAACATCATGTTCTCAGGGTATTCTTTTCTACCATGTTTGTGAGTTGTTTACCATCAGTGCACAGTCAATTTAAAATGGTATCATAGAGTTTGGTTTTGAATAAATCTGATAGAACAAGAATATTGCATGAAAAACTTGATGGATTGTCTTCATTCCCACTCTAATCATATGGCCTAATTGTTGATTGAAGAGGAAATATTAAATCATGTATTTACATTTAGTTCTACATGAAAATATGGGGTCAACTGAAAAGGAAATGCCATATTAAAGTCCCAAACATAAATATTCCTAAAGAGATAGGAGTAAAGAAATATTTTCTCAGTGAGCAAAGCTCAGCCAGTGCATTTTAGCTGTCCACTTTGTATAGACAGAGAGATGGGTCTATTCCAATTCATAGGAATTGGTAATAATTTCACTGGGTGGTCAGAGATTTGATAGCAGAGAGTGGAAGTTTAAGTGGTAAGGGCATGTGTTAATTGTGTGTGTGGAAGGACTTGCTGGGCAAAGTGGGAAAATATCTGAATCTTACAGATGGCCACCAAAGGGTGTTCACTGTAAAGGAGTTTCTCAATAATGATAGACAAGATTGTATGTTCTCAGTATGTCATTCATCTTCTTATCTTAGCCACCCAAATTTTTACTCAATGGTTCAAGACTAAAACTGCCTTGGTTGCAAGAATGAAGATCATTGCTAATAATTAAAAAGATAGCATTTCCCTCACCATTGTTAATCTCACTGCTTCTATTACTGAGTGTCAAATTTTTTGTGAATATTATGTCTGTGTAACAAAAAGCTCCAAACTTGATATTAAACAATCAAGTAATATATTCATGGATTCTGTAGATCAGGAATTTAAATAGTATATAATAGGAATAGCCTGGCTATGCTCCAAAATGTGTGTGGATTCAGTTAGAAGACTAAAAGGCTGAGGATGAATCATTGGCTGGAAGCTGAAGTCATTTGGGGACAACTTCACTCACATGTATGGAAATTAATGCTGCCTATGGACAGGGACTTCAGCTGGGCTAATGGCAATGAGGACCCATGTGTTATTTTTATATGTCTCTCTGCATGGACTAGTTTGCCTTTTGGCACAATATGTCAGCTAGTTATCAAGAGCAAGAAGTGAAGAGAGCTAGGTTTAAAGCACATTTTTTAAATCTATTCTTAACATTTATAGATATTCATTTCTGCTGTATTATATTGGACATCTAGATACTATAGACAGGGCAGCCAACTCAAGGAAATAGGCATCAGTGGGCCTTACCTTGGAATATATGATAACCTATCTCCCCAATGTTTCAGAGTTAAACTCATTTATATTTTCCTACACATGTTTCTGCCCATTTCATTTGAATCTATAATCAGTATAATACCTGTTAAATATACATAGCAGAGACATAAATCTTCTGGCTGTTCATATGCCAGTTGAGCCCAGAATCTCAAGCACCTACTCTAGTTCATCAGACACACCCAGGACAGCTAACAAAAGGATAATGATGGACAACACCCATCCCAAAGACAGAAAGTATCTACAACTGCAAGCAATTCAGTTCCATCCATTTGCCCTATGGGATCTAATTCCTCTCTCAGTCAGAAACAGAGTAGACATCACCATTCCCCAATCCTCAAGATTGAGAAGTGAACAAACATAAGAGGGAAATGCAACTATGTGGTAAAGTAGACTTATTTTTATTTGAGTAATGGAAAAACTTGAAACATTGATATAAAAGCAGTGTTCAATAGAGCTTTTGATGGGAGGGAGAGAGAAAAATAGGTGTAACAAGGGGCATTTTTTGGACTTTGGAATTGTTCTGCATGATATTGCAAAGACAGGTACAGGCCATTATACATTTTGTCAAAACCTACAAAATTGTGCAGTGTAAAGTGTAAACCATAACATAAACTATAGACCATGGTTAACAGTAATGCTTCAATATATGTTCATCAATTGTAACAAATGTACCAGAGTAAAGAAAAATGTTATTGGGGGAGTGTGTGGGAGGGGAGGGGAAGGGGTCTATGGGAAACCCCATATTTTCATTGTAACATTCATGTAATCTAAATCTTTAAAAATAAAGTTAAAAAAAAGATCTATGGAGGTACAAGGGAAGAGATGATAGATAAAAATTTATGGAAGTGTTAATGTTACATTGTAAGAAGTGCAAGCTGAATGAGAAATATAAATATGATAAACTTTGGAAACCAAGATTGAGTATTAATATATATCATCTGTCAGTGAGAGTATTCAGCCACTTGGTAGCAAGTTGATTACATGGAAAAGTTTCCATAATGAAGGGATAGAATTTGTACACATAAAAATAGACACTTCTGCTATGTGGATTCACCTTTTCTTCTCATAATGCTTGTAGTAACAGTGTAATCCATGAGCTTATAGAAATTCTTGGAACTCAAATATTCATGTTATTCAAATATCACAGACCCTGATCAAGTATATTATTTCAAAGTGAAAGACATATGGTGGTGGACCCATTCCCAATGGAATCACTGTTCTTACCATGTACCACATTACTCTGTAGTGGATCATATGATAAAGTAGTAGACTGTCTTGCTGAATATTCAAGCACCAATTCAGAGTAAATGGCTTGAAAATCAGGGGCTTTATCTTCAAAGATGAATTGGCAGATAAGGAATGTTTCTCATTTCATATCCAGAATAAACAGTTATGGGAATCAATGTATGTAAATGCAAGTAACTCCTTTCAATATTATACCAAAAACCTATCAACTGAATATTTTCTTTCCCACCATTTTCAGCACAGATTGTTTGTGACCATAGTTACAAGGAGGTTAAATTTTCATCCAAGATAACATCAATGATTTTATTGAATTGGTAATTGAGAATGTCACCTGGTCAATATAAGCTCCTCATGTCTGTACTATGCCAACAGACAAACAAGAGGATGTATTGATTGGTACTGACAACCAAAATAAGTATGTGTTTTTAAATAAAAATAAGGGCAGATTTGACCAATATCTTCAAACCAGGGAATTCTCTTTTTCATCTCTTATAATTTCCATGATGAAAAATTAATGTTAATTAAAAAAATTAAGCAACAATAATTGTATGACTATTGAGGAGTGAGAAATTCAGAAATGAAATTTTGTTCAACTACTATATATATCCTAATAGCTGAATGTCAGTCTGAGAGCAAAGGGAAGGTGGAATAGAAAGTAGAAGAAATAAAGGTATGCATATTAACTAAAAAACCTTAAGAGCAATTTAATCAACTGAAATTGTAATCATTTTTCTTTACTTGTTAGATTTATATGTTTATGTGGTATACAAATATAATTACTAATATGTGTATACAAATGAATTACATTTTACTTCTTTATTATTTCATATAAAAGATGTTTTTCTTAGTTAAATTTACAAGGTAATCTTTAAACTACAGATTATTCACATGATATTGTAACTTAGTAGAATAACAAGTAATATTTTAATTAATTTATCCAGAGATGTCTACAAAGGCATTGAGCATGTTGTGTTTCTTTTAATGCTCAGTTTCAGAATATATTTGTAGAAGTATGTTATTTAGTGGAAATGGGATTATGTAACTGTTTTATAAAGGAGTTTAAATATGTATAGAAGACATTTTATGAATGCTGAGAAGCCAATTAAGTTATATGTTCCACTCATTTATTTGTTGGCATCAGCCAAAAATTTACTCTTCTAAGTTTTGCGGTTTAATCCTGCGGCAGAAAGTCTATAAATTACTTTTCTCCTCTTCCAGATGGCTTTTGGTTAGATTTGCCAAATGGTGTACAACAGGAGAAATAAATGACTTTCTATGTTAAATAAGGATAAGGACATGAAACATATGTAAGAAGAATGGAGGAATAAAGGACAAGTGAAAAATAATCAAAAGTGTCCAGTCAGGAAGAGATATGGGCCATTGTGGAGATTCCTGCTTTGTATATAATTCCAGATCAATTTTAGGGCCCTAATTTAAATTGATACTATTTTAAAAGATCAAGAGTGAAATTCAGAAATGCCTTTCCTACAAGTTACTTCCCTTCCAAAGGCCAATGATGACACCTCATCAGTTTCCTCAAAGCATTCATCATGATGTTTCTCAGAGTATAAATAAGAGGGTTCAACAAGGGGGCAGTGATGGTGTAGAGAAGAGCAGACACTTAATCTGGAAAAAATATGGTTGGACTAATATAAATAAAGAGAACAGGGACAAAAAATAGGACCACAAGTGTAATGCAAGAACTACAAGTAGAAGAGGATTTGCTATGGCTTTCTGCAGGGTAAGCCCTGATGGGGTATAATATCAGAAAATAAGGTACCATCACAATCATGATACACACCAAAACCCTCAGATCTGCATTCACAATTACCATGAGATCAATTCTGTATGTATTGGTGCAGGACAGTTGCCACAAGAGATAGACATCCCAGAGCTAGTGATCTATCTCATTGGGACAATAGAAAGGTAACCAGATGGTGAGGAGAAACTGACTGGCAGTGTATCAATCCCCCATCATGACAAGGTATGATGATCACACTATATCTGCACCTGCCCATGGTGATGATGTAGTGCAGGGGCTGGCAACACAGTGATCATAAGCCATCCCTGTAAGGCAAAAGAACTTGATGACTCCAAGGAAATGAATGATAAACTGCTGTATCATGCAGTTAATATTAGAAATGATTTTCCTTTTTACCAGTCAGTCAGTCATTAGTTTGGGTATTATTGTGGATGTGTAGCAAAGGTCAGAAAGTGAAAGGCAATTAAGGAAGAAATACATGGGTTTGTCAATTTGTTGGCTGCATGAGATAGAAATCATTATAAAAATGTTTCCCATCCAAATAGCAATGTAACAAATTAAAATGAATACAAAATAGAGTATGTCTATGTGTTTGTTTTGGGAAAGTCCTAAGAAATTATACACAGTTACATTATTCATTTTTCCATGGTCCATGGCAATAAAAAGGCCTAACAGGGAAAAAAAAAGCATAACAGTAGTCTGAAAAGCAAAATTCATAAGCCAATGTCAGGAAAGTTTATGGGTAATATTGATAATAACATACATCTTATGAAAATATATTTGACATAATTCCGGTGTTTCAGAAAATGAAAATCTAATATTTAATAAATATCATTAAGATTTCCATAAATCTTTCAGAACATTACATTCAATCTTGATGTTAATTAAAATGTATGCATTTTCCAGCTATTTGAAATCTTCTAAAATATTAAGTAGCAAATGTTACCCAATTCCAATTTTTTTTAAAGATTTATCTTTATTTATTTACCCCCCCCCCTTGCAGCTTGTGCTTGCTCTGTCCATTTGCTTTGCGTTTTTCTGTGTCTGCTTGTCTCCCTTTGTTGCATCATCTTGTTGTGCCATGTGGGCCATCGGCTCACTGAGCCGCGCAGGCTGGCTTGCCTTCACCAGGAGGCCCTGGTAATTGAACCCAGGGTTTCCCATATGTTAAACAGGAGGCCAACCATTTGAGTCACAGCCGCTTCCCCAAATTTAATATATAGTTAATTACTTGGCAAGATGTAGCTCTTGATTCTTACAAAGTTGAAATTTGCTAATGATCCAAGTATAATATGTGCAAAGTTTTTGTTTAACCACGTAAAAGCAAATGTGATGTTGTAACTGTGTTCACTAGTGGAATATATGCTATCTAAAATGGTAGGTAAAAATTAAATGAAAGATTAATGTAATGATACATATATATTTAATAAATGGAAAAAAACTCTCTGCAATAAGCAAATGCAATTGTTTTGATTAATTTTTTCTTGCTTGTTTTTCTTTTTCTTTATTTGTGACAGCAAAATGCTGACATTTTATAACAGAAGTATATTTATTTCTGTAAACATTTCAATTAAAATCATATACTTAAATTAATCATAGAATGAAACAATAGTTAAAACTAAGAGGAGTAGAAGACAGTTTACCTTGATGGTTCTTCCCTGTACTCCATGTATCACAATTATCATATTTTTCAAATAAATTTCCCCTCAATTGTTCGAAATGTAGCCTTCATTTTTGTGTTCTATCATCATCCAATAAATGTTTTTCACAATACCTAAAGAGACTAACACTGCATAATAAAGAGAAAATTTCTAGAAAGTATGTACGAAATGTTTTTGGCAAAAGATTTACCATCTGGACTCTATTATTTAATTATACTACAGTGTGTGAATTTGGGTACCAAATGATTTATTTCTGAATGCAAATTATCTCCTTCTTAAATTGGGAAACCTATCTGGACTTTGTCATCATATCATTATAAGTTCAAACCAATAAATTACTATTAACCAGAGAAATATTAATGTCTGATATTATTATAAAAATATTACTGCTAGCAAATTATTTTTCTAACACTTGTTAAAAACATTGTTCAAAAATTTTGACTCCTATATAGAAAATGAAATTTCAACAGCTTAAAATCTTGTTTTGTAAATCAAGGATGTACCATTCAATAAGGATAATTTTCAAGAGTAATCTAGGTGTGTAAAGGTAGACAAACAATAAATCAGAAACCTGAAAAATCAACTATAACCATTATTTACTTTCAGTGACTAACTTTTTTGAAATAGATGCTTGAGAAATGGAAGATGAATGGATTGAAATGAAATAGGCCCCAGAAAATCATGTTGTTAAAGTTAATCCATTTCTGTGTTTGGAAACTTATTGTTTATATGGCCTTTTGATTAGATTAATTAACTTAAGGGTCTTTTGATCAGGTTACTTCACTAAGGTCTTGCCCAGGTTGGGTCTTAATCATCATATTGGAGTCCTTTATAAGAGAATGAAATTCAGAGAGAAAATGATGAAAAGTGATTCAGCTAAAATAATGGAACCTGGAAAGAAGGGAGAGACCAGTAGTCACCTCCATGTGCCTTGCCATGTGAAAGACATGTCCAGGATCACCAGTAACCAATCTTCAGAGAGAAAGCATTGCTTGATGGTTACACAGTTTGGACATTTTCATGGACTCAGACTGAAGACTTATAAGCTAAGAAAATCCTCATTGTAAAATTCACCCATTTCTGGTGTATAGCCTTTGGAATATTTATTAGTCTAGAACAGATTTTGGTGCCAGGAGTGGGTTGCTGCAATTGTATCTACCAAAAATGTTAAGAAGGTTTTAAAATTGGTTAAGGACTATAGACAGGATGAATTGTGTGGTGGTTGATAGAAAAGTTCTAGATTGCTTTGAAGAGACTATTGGTAGAAATATGGATGCTAAAGTTACTTCTAATGAGGACATACAAATGATAAATGGTTCACCACAAAATGGAAGAAAGAGTGATTCTTGCTTTCATGAGGCCGAGAATATGGCAAAATTGTGTTCTGATGTCAGATGGCAGACAGAATTTAAAAGTGACAAGCCTGGATATTTCACTGAAGAGATTTCCAAATTAAATGTGAACAGTGAAGCCTGGTTTTACTTGCAGCTTATAGTACAATGTGAGAGGATATGGATAAGGAGAAATGAACTCCTGGGCACATAGAAATGAGAAATTTATAATTTGGAAAATTCTGATCTCCCAGAAAGTGAGTTCCCAGAAAATAGTGTCTCATGTCAGGATTTAACTGAAGATGGAACTAGTCAGCAATTTCAGTGCAGGTCACTTATCAGAAAGAATTTGTGGAAAAATTTTCTTTTTTGGTGGTTAGGACCCATGTGCGCTAAATGTAATTGACCAATTTTTGCAAGATCTGTATGAATGAACCACTGCCAGCCTGGAATAAAAGGGACAGATTGAAGGCAAAATGACTTCATAGGCAGAACCATGAAAGCTGAGGTCTGTATTGAAGACTTCTCAGGCGAAGGTAGAGGACCCACCTTGTACGTGGAAAGGGTGAATATGTCTCAGAGCTTGCAGAGGCCCTACTTTCTGCCCCATTCTTTGGGAAAAGTGTTATCACCCAATGTTCTCAGATGCCTGGGGGGTTGTGGAGAAGCTGGCAGCCACCCAGATGCTTTAGGAGGTTGGAGCCTAGCATTTGGCTGTCACCCCTATCCTTGATGAAGGCATGGTCATTAACCCAATGCTTGGAAATATTAGAGCACTCACCCCAGTGTTTGGGGAGAGAAGACCTGCTGTGAAAGTCCTCCTTCAAGGCCAGAGGACAAAGTATCATTCTACAGATAACTTTTCAAACTTTAAATATAAAGAAGTATGCTCTTCAGGGTCTCAGAATTGTTTAGAGATTATGATCTCTGTTTTCCCTCTAATTTCTCCCTATGGCAATAGGAACCTTTATCTTATGAATGTTCATTCTTAGTATATTAGAACAGATAACTTATTCTAAGTTTCAGAGGTCCAAAGCCAAAGGGTAATATTGATCCAAGACAAACCACACCTATAACCAATTTGATGAGACTTTGTCCTTAATATTGTTACTAAAATGATGTAAAATTTTAGGGTATGGTGATGGAATGCATGTATTTTGCATTTGGAAAGAGCATGCCTTTCTGTTGCCCAGAGGGTTGAGTGTGATGTTTTGAAGCTAAATAGACCCCAGAAAATCCTGTTGTTAAAGCTAACCCATTCCTGTGGGTGTAAACCTATTGTAAACAGAGTATTTTGATTAGATTACTTTAATTAAGGTCATTTTGAACAGGTTACTTCAGTAAGGCATTGCCCAGGATGGTCTAAATACTTTTGCTGGAGTCATTTACAAGAGAATGAAATACAGAGAGAAAAAGAGAAAGCCTTGGAAGCCAGAAGCTGAAAGCAACTAAACCCTGAAGATAAGGGAGAGACTAACAGTTGCCACCATGTGCCTTGATGTATGTCAGAGGCATCCAGGATTGCTGGCAGGTGGTCTTCAGAGAATGCATTGCCTCATGATGTCTTGATTTGGACAGTTTCATTTCCTCAGAATTGTAATCTTGTGAGGTAATAATTCCACGTTGTAAAAGCCAACCCATTTCTGGCATATTACCTTTGGCAACTTTAGCAGAATTCAATGGTAAGAGAAGATA
>JAKSZT010053964.1:0-24684 GCA_026826555.1 Tolypeutes matacus | reverse complement strand
AGAAGAGAAGAGAAGAGAAGAGAAGAGAAGAGAAGAGAAGAGAAGAGAAGAGAAGAGAAGAGAAGAGTGAATAAACATTTCTCCTCATATGCATATCAGGTTTGGAAAAGAGAATTCATTAAGTGAAAAACATGAGAAATGTCAGAGGAAATCAGCCTTCAAGTATACCAAATCTTTTGTTCTCTTAGCGATCAATCTCTTTCTCCCTGTCACTGCATATTCATAGTTATATAAACTTGGTCCCAATTGCACACACTGAAGTCCAGTTATGAATATATCATTACCATACACAAAACAATAATTAAAATTTTGTTCACAAAATTAACTTATTATAATACTTTATAGTTCAAGATAATAATAATAACTATTTGTTGAGCAATTATTGAGTGTTCAAAGTTCATTATAACATTTATTCATGAACATAGTGTATATTTTGAAATGAATTTTTTTGTTCTATTATGCAGAAAAGAACACCAAGACTTCTAGAGGTTAGAAACGAGCTCAAATATCCAGGAAGCAGTGAAGCAGGACCCCTGAGTCTTTTGTAACTGAAAAAAAGAATAGGTATTTTTTAAGTTAGTACGTTTTCCCAGGCTTTGAAATTTAAGTTAATATTGGGTAAATGAAGGATTCCAGCATTTTAGAATGAAGGATATCAAAACACAATGTTTGAATGCTCTTTAATGGCCTACCCCATTAAATTTGGGCACTACTTTAACATCTTCAATGGTTCTGTTGACAAATGGATTCATACCCACAGGATGAAGGGTTGGGACCTGAACATGCCTTTTGTGGGGAACATGATTGAAACCCCAATACTACCTCTCTGCCAATACCTAGGATAAACCTTGATCTGCTTTCTTGTATGTTGGGTTAAATTTCATTATCTAGAGTTTTGGTGAATGGAATTGCATATTCTGAAATACTGAATGGTGAAGATTTGGATTTTTCACTCAAATTACATATTCGGAGATTCATTCATATCATGCATATATTAACAGTTCTTTTCTTTGCAGAAGAATATTCCAATGTTTCAAAATTCTACAATTTTTTTCAACCAGTCATCAATGATGGAAATTTTTTTATGTCTGTTTTTGGCTATTATTAATAAAACTGCTTTAATAAATCATTTATGTACAAACCTTTATATGGACAAATGGTTTCATCAACTTGGGTAAATACACAGCAGTGGAATGGTTGCTCATTGGGAAAATGTATATTTATTTTTTATGTAACATTTATGTAATCTAAGTACCATATATATATATGCACAAAGATACTGCTACATACTCACTCAAATGGCTAAAATTAAAGATTGACTACATCAATGGCTGGTGAATATATGGCACCACAGGACTTTCATGCAGTGCTGTAGGAGATGCAAAATGGTACAACCACTCTTGAAAAAATTTTGGAAATTTCCTAAAAATATTAAATATACATTTTTCCAATGACCAACCATATATGCCCCATTCCCTACACCTTCCACATTTTCCCACATTAACAACATCCTTCATTAGTGTGGAGCATTGATTACAATTGATGAATGCATTTTGGAGCAATTGCCACTAAGCATGGATTATAGCTTACATTGTAGTTTACATTCTCTCCCACCCACTTTTGTAGGTTATGGGAAGATACCCAATGGCCTGTATCTCATTGCATTGTGACTCTAGTACATTTGTGCTTTTAATATGATTTCATCTAATGATTAATGATGTCTAAGCTCTTTTCATGTAATTATTTTCAATGCATCTATCTTAGTTGATAAAATATTTGTTCAAAGCATTTGTTAACTTTTTATTGGGCTGTTCAGTTTATGGAATTTTGAGATACTATTATATGTTCTGAAGAGTAATTCTTTAATACTTACATGAGTTACGAATATTTCTTCCCTGAGTGCAACTTGTTATTCATTGTATTAACATCTAATTCTTACTGCAGAGCTTTTCATTTTGATAAAGTTCAGTATATCATTTACATTGCTGTTTCAGAATCACATTCTAATATCATATCTAACAATTCTTTACAAGTGGAAAACCATGGAGATTTCCCCCATATTTTATTCTGTATATTTTGTGATTTATATTTTGTGTAAATTTCAAGGATGCCCACTATCACCACTCCTATTTCACATTGTCTTACAAGTACTTGCTCAAGCACTGAGGAAGGAAAAGCATATTAAAGGCATATAAATTAGAAAGGAAAAAGTAAAAAATTCCCTATTTGCAGATGGCATGATCCTATACATAGAAAGTCCTGAAAAATCTACAACAAAGCTTCCAGAACTTATAAAAGAGTTCATTAAAGTTGCAGGCTATAAGATCAATGCTCAAAAACCAGTAGCTTTCCGGTACACCAATAATGAGCAATCTGAGGAGGAAATCAAGAAAAATATACCATTTACAATAATAACTAAAAGATTGAAATACCCAAGAATAAATTTAACTAAAAATGTAAAGGACTTATATACAGAAATCTACAACACAGTGATAAAGGAAATCAAAGAGGACTTAAATAAATGGATGAATATTCCCTGTTCATGGATAGGAATACTAAAGAACCTTAAGGTGTCTATCCTACCCAAACTAATCTACAGATTTAATGCAATCCCGATAAAGATCAACATTGTATTATTTCATGAATTGGAAAAACCAACTATAAAATTTATTTGGATGGGTAAGAGGCCCTGAATTGCCAAAGACATATTGAAAAAGAAAAATGAATATGGGGGTTTCACATTACCTGACATTAAAACATACTAAAAAGCTACAGTGGTCAAAACTGCATGGTATTGGCACAAGGATAGACATACTGACCAATGGAACCAAATTGAGAGTTCTGATATCGATCCTCATATACACAATCATCTAAAAATCAACAAGGCCTCCAAGTTCACTCAATTGGGAGAAAAGGTTTCTTCAACAAATGGTGCTGGAAAAGAGGATATCCACATCCAAAAGAATGAGAAAGGAACACCATCTCACACCTTATACAAAAATCTACTCAAGATGGTTCAAAGATTTAAATAAAAGAGCCAAGACCATAAATACCTTGGAAGATAATGTAGGGAAGAATCTACAGGACCTTGTAATAGGAAAGGATTTCACGAAGTTCATACCCAAATCACAAGCATCAAAAGGAAATAAATAGACAAGTAGAATCTCCTCAAAATTAAAAACTATTGCACCTCAAAGGATATTATCAAGAAAGTAAAAAAGGAGCCTACCCAATGGGAGAAAATATTTTGCAACCATATATCTGATAGAAGCCTAATATTCTTCATATATAAAGAAATCCTACACCTCAAGAATAAAAAGACAAATAACCCTCTTATAAAATGGGCAAGTGAAAGGACACCTCTTCAAGGAAGAAATGCAATTGCCTAAAAAGCACATGAAAAGATGCTCAGCATTGCAAGCTATTAGGGAAATGCAAATCAAAACTACAGTGAGATGCCATTTTGCACCTATTAGAATGGCGGCTATTAAAAAAAGCCAGAATATAAGTGTTGCAGAGGGTGTAGAGGAACGGGAACCCTCATCCACTACTTGTGGGATTGTAGAATTGTCCAGTCACTATGAAGGACAGTGTCTTGGTTTCTCAGAAAACTAACTATAGAACTTCCATATGATCCAGCGATTCCACTCCTGGGTATATATCCTGAAGAGTTGAAAGCAAAGACATGAACAGATATATGCAGACCATTGTTCATAGTGGCATTGTTCACCATTGCCAAAAGTTGGAATCAACCCAGGTGCTCATCAACAAATGAATGGTTAAAGAAAATGTGGCACATACATACAATGGGATATTACTCAGCTTTAAGAAGGAATAAAGTACTAACAAATAGGATAACATGGATGAATCTTGAAAACCTTATGTTGGGTGAAGCAACCCAGGCATTGAAGGATGAACAGTACATGATATCACTGATATAAATGAAAGAAATTGAACAGTTTCAGAGAGCTATTGCCTATAAGATAGGTTTACAAGAAACAGAAATAGAAGAGAAGGTTATGAGCCTTATGAGCCATCATCCTAACGGACGTAATCTATGGTAAAGTGATAGAGTGTCGTTGCATATTGAAAGGAAGGAAATGAAGGTAGTGATATTATTGGGTTCGGTGGTGCAGGGTTGACACGTGAGTAGATTGGGAAGGGTGGGTTAGAATGTCCAGGATACTGGGGGAAGGGTTGAGACAGGGACCAGGTGAACACTGGGGATTTGTGAGAATAAGGTTGATAGGAGAGAGGTGGGCATGTTCTTATGGCAGTATGACAAGTAAGAGTCACTGGTTTTGGGTGTTGCTTGGGGGGCATTTGGGAGAGGGCACAGGCATCTAGGGAGTGTGTGAGTGTTCATTCTGTCATAATGTGTTGTATCAGTGGGTGGAGACCAACATAATAACTGGGAAGGTGTTGGACTCCCATCTTTGGGGGGACCGATTTGCTCAGAAATAGACAGGAGGGAGTCTCTCAAGAGCAAGGGTGGTTCTTAATAGGGGATGAGAAACCAGTGTGACAAGACCTCTTGTTGCGTGTAACTATGAATCTTGTCATCCAATGAGTCAAGCCAGGGGGTCATCAAGGGCCTAGGGGGATGGAGTGGGATGAATAGAATAGATCAAACAGGGGGTATTTAGTGGTTAGAGATATGTTCTTCATTACCATACAGTGATGGACACAGGACATGGTAAATATGATCAAAAGTTATAAAAGTATATGGTCTAAAATGTAAACCATAGTGTAAATTTATAAAAAGGTGTTAATATGGAGGGGAGGGAAAGGGGAGGATGTTGGATATATGAAAATCTCCTGTATTCTGTGTGTGACTTTGCTGTGACCTAAAATTTCTTTGAAAATGAAATGAAAAATAGTGAGTCACTGGGGAATGAGGGGGAAAGGTGCCACAATACAGCCTGGACACAAGATATTGCAGTGATGAAAGGAAAAAGGTGAAAAAACATTTTTTTTTATTTTTCATTTTTTTAATATCTCAATCTTTTAATTTTATTTCATTTTTAGTTTTTTTTTTTAATTTATGTGTTTTATCACTTACATTTAGAATTATCATTATTATTTCATTTTCCTATTAATTGTATTCAACTACTGTATTTGTTCCATCTTTGAAGAAGCTTTGGATCACAGAAGGGTTTCAATGAGGTGGTGGAAGATCATTGGTGTGGGGTGTCATTGATGTGGGATGCATGGGAGGAAGTTCACCTGAGCATAAATACAAGGTATATAAAAATGTTCAAATTTTCAGAGGGCATTTTCACAGTTGGTGGAAAATCACTCAATAAATTAGAGAATACTGAATCCCCATCATGGAGAGCTCTGCCACATTCTCTAAGGGAGCAGCAACAGTCTCTCAAGTGCATGGGCAGTGGCTGATGTAGGAGGATGATCCAGTAATGGACCCTTGATATTGATGACTAGCTTTATGAGTTTTTGCTCTTGAAATTGAAACATAGTCTTTTGTTATGGGGTGCCTAAGTGTTGCCTCCTGAAAGCCTCCTCATTGCTGAAATGGGGCCTCTCTCTAAGCCAAATTCAGCATATGAATGCATTACTTTCCTCCCAGCATGGAACATGACTCCCAGGGATGAGCCTCCCTGGCACTGAGAGATTGTTACCTGCACTAACTGGCAATGTGACTGGAAAAATACCTTGATTAAAAGGGCAAAAGATAAAGGCAAAAGAGTTTATATGTCTAAGAGACTTCAAAATGAGTCGGGAAGTCATCCCATAGGTCATGCTTACACACATCTCAGTAAGATCTCATAGAATTCCAAAGTGGATATCACCCCAAATAGTGGGGCTCCTGAGAGCTCTGGAGACACCCAGGTCCTATGTCAGGGTGGATAGCTCTGCAGTTTGTTTGTTTGTTTTTTTCTTTTTTCTGGAGGAGCAGACCGGAGAGCTCTGTCAGCAAGTGCACACATGCCCTGAGGGGAGGGGAAAGGACGCACCAAGCGCTGACAGGCAACTCGCCTGGACCAATCAGCTCCATCATCATTCTATCGAACTGCCATCATGGAACATGGGCTGTGTGCGCAACCTTGGGTATGCTGTGGAACATGTGCACGTGTGCATAGCAGTGTGTGTGCCGGTGTGCAGGCATGCAGGTGTGCATGTGGGTTTGATCACGGTGCTCAGCCTCCATGTTATAAACAGTGCTGGGGGGGCTGTACAAATTCTGGATTGGGAAATAAAATTCCATTTTTTGGGCCACAACTTGAGAACTCTGATGAAGACTTTGATGAATTCTTTTGTAGAAGCTGGCTGCAGAAGAGAAAGAAATTCTTCTTTCTCACTGTTGAATTCATATGTCCTTTCTTTAAGGCCTTTAAGTGTTTGGATGAGTCTTCTATCATTATTGAAGGCAATATTATTTATTGTTTGAAGATGTAATCAGCCATATATGAAATCAACTTATTAATGATTTAAATCCATAAAATTACCCTCACAGTAAAAAAATCTGGTCAGTGTTTGTTTGTCCAAACAACTGGACACCCATAAGCCAGCCAAGTTGACACATGACATATCACACACTATTTAATACATGTCAGTTTTCAACACTTACTAGCTCCACAGGTACCGTACATCCTTGTGGTGTTCTTGCTACTGTACTCATCTTTGAAAATAATCTCTTCTTTTATACTCTTATTCAATTATGGCATCTGAATCTGTCCTGTGTTTGCTCTAAGACCCAGACTGACACAACCACTTAACAATAATTCCTCAATATATGTATAACAAAATTGGTAAAAACAGATAAATTCACCTTTCCAGTGGAACATTAAAACTCATTTATCATTATTCATAAAGCAAGCAAAGGTATGAAATAAAAGATAAAATAACACAATTCAAAACACAGTCATATTTAGTCAAATATACAATTATATATCCAACAATTAAGGAATACATATTCTTACATACAGAGATAAAATATTTGTAAAATACTTATTAGAGTGTTAAAAAAAAAAAAAGCCTCAATAAACTTTAAAGAAGAGACATTGTACAGAACTATGAATTTAAGGTAGAAGTTAACAATAATTTTGTATATATTTGGAAATTTAAAGGAAACATTGCTAAAAGTTTTTAAAGACTAAACAATCTTAGAAAAAAATTTAAATATCTTTAATTGAATGATAATGAACTGGTTTCAGTTCTGATATCTATATAGCTTGGATAGTCTTCACTCTCAGCCTCTAAACAAGAAAAAATTATGAAAAACTGAATATAACAAATTTTAGACCTCTTAGACAATTGAGGTTCCATGAAAAAATATCTCCTCAAAAACTGAAGAGATGGGCAGATACAAGCAAACACTTTCCTAGCACAGAAACCACAGGTGCTGGGACAAGCCTGGGGTATGAACTATGGATTAAAGTCGACTTACTGGTATTCTACTATACACTTATTGTGATTCTTGCAATGGGAGAAGTTATATCATTGATATGAAGGCAGTGGGCACTGGAGGTTCTGAGGTCAGGGAGAGAGAACACCAGATGTAATATTGGGGCATTTTTGGGACTTGGGAATTGTATTGAATGACATTACAATGACAGATACAGGACATTACACATCTTTCCATAACCTACAAAATTTTGTGGGAGAGAGTGTAAACTACAATATAAACTATAATCCATCCTTAGTGGCAATGCTCCAAAATGTTTTCATCAATTGTAACAAATGTACCCCACTAATGAAGGAAATTGTTAATGTGGGAGATGTAAGGAGTGGGGCATATGGGAATCCCCTATATTTTTATGTAACATTTATGTACTCTATCTTTTTTAAAATAAAAACTATATTTAAAAAAAAATAAGACTCTGTAGAATCCAAAATAAAAGGGCAGGGGGTGGGGTAAATGAGAAATTGCTGGCATCCAAGCATGGGCTCACTTGAAAGACAAAATTTCCTGGGATTAAATCTTAGGGGCACCCACATTACTTGAGTCTTATCTACAGAAACCCAATCTGATTTCCACTCTGAATTTCAGAAAACAATACACGTATGTTTCCAGTAGTGGAGGGGAAAAGTGACAATTTTGAACTAAAACCAAAGCAGTCATTCTCATTAACAATTCCCTGCCCTATTTTACTAGAGCTTAACCAAAGAGGGTTTTTCCAGATTAACCTGATTGGGGGAATGGATATATAAGATTTCTGTTGTTCCATCTCTACAGCAACACTTTCTGTGGTCAATCTTTAATTGTAGACATTCAAGTGGTATTTGCATTTACATGACTAATGATGTCTAGCGTCTTTTCCTGTATTATTTGCTGTTTATTTCACCCTTGTTGAATTATCTGTTAAAACATTGGTTCATTTTTAATTGGGTTGTACAATTTTTTATTGTGCTCATTTTTATTGGGCTGTTCAATTTTTTTTCTTATTCATATGTAATACATGTTTATATATTCTAAATAGTAGTTCTGTGATGACTATATGGTTTTCAAATATATTCTTCCAGGACATAATTTATTTTTTTCTTTCTATTTATAATCTCAGTCTTGTAGCAAAATTGTTCACCTTTTAAAAAGTCATGTATCATGCCTTTTCTATTCTGGATTATACTTTTGTATTGACTCTAACATTTCTCTGTCTAATCCAAGGACCTAATGATTTTCTTCTACATTTCAAACTAAATACTTCATATTTTCTATTTTATGTAGAAATCTATGATCCATTTTGAATTAATGTACATATAATGTGTAAGGTACAGGTCAATGTTAATTTGCTGTGTGTATGTATGCCCAATTGTTCCATCAGCATTTGTTGAAAACACTATCATATCTCCAAGGAATTACTTACAGTCCTTTGCTTTGATTTAGTAGATCATGTATGTATAGACCTAATTGTAAACTCTTTAGAGGGTTTGACTGTTTTAATTGTCCATCTTTATGAATTACCAGAATTATTTTATTACTTTTGGTTTATACAATACCTTGAAATCAAGAAGTGTAATTTTTCAAATTTATTCTCTTATAAATTTGTGTGGGCTGACCCACATGCTTTATATTTCCATAAAAATATTATAATTAGTTTTAAAATTCTAAAAAGAAAAATCAGTTTGTGTTTTAGGGTGAAGATAACATTGAATCTAGGAATAAATTTTGTAGGTATTACAAGTAACATCTGAAAACTTGTTGAGTTTGAGCCAAGATTATAGAGTAGGGGGCAGCAGGCTGCACTCATCATCCAGAAGCAGGGGGAAGACTGGCAGGCTTATTAAGCATAGGGGAACTCTCATGGCTCTGGATAGCCAGTGAGGGGGTGCCTAGTTAAGCACCAGGGGAGTGGTAAGATCACAAGGTGACCAGTGTGAGCAGATGGCATGGAGGGGCCTAGCTGGATGCCTGTGGCCTGAGATGGAAGTCCAGGGATTTTTTTATGTATTTTTTTCTTTCCTCTTTAAGATACCATGGAGTGAGGACACCACAGAGCAATAGGCGGGTGCAGATGGTTGGCATGAAGGAACCTAAGCAGACACCAGTGGCTTGAGAGGGAATTCCAGGTTTTTTTCTCTGTCTCCTTTTCCAGGTACTCAGGGAACACCAGGGCCATAGAACAATAGGTGGGCATGTGCAGCTGACAAGGAGAATTCTAGCTGGACACTAGTTGCCTAACAGTATTACCTAGAAATTTCCTCCTTCCTTCCTTCCTTCCTTCCTTCCTTCCTTCCTTCCTTCCTTCCTTCCTTCCTTCCTTCCTTCCTTTTCTTCTTTTTCCCCTTTTCATTTCCTTTTTTCCTCTTTTATCTTTTTTTTTTCCTTTATTTTATTCAGTTAGAGACAGGCAAATTTAAAGATTTAGAATAATTGGAACTAAGTGTCAAAGAAGAACCTTAACATAAAAACAAATAAAAATAAAACCCTAGGCAAGTAGAAACTATCCAACAGAGTGAACTCACCAAGATGAACAGAGGCTTGATATTAGAAAAAAATGACAAGCCATACTAAGAAATAGAAGATATGGCACAGTCATAGTAACAAGCTAAAAAGGCAAAAGAGATATAGAATTTTGAACAATTAATCAAAGATTTCCACAGAAATCTTCAAAAAAAAGGAGACGAAGGCAAAAATAAATGATATTAAGAAGAATTTGGAGAGCATATAGAAGAAATTGTAAACAAATATTAAAAATGGAATCTTATGTTAATGAAAGCTACAAAAATGAAGTTAAAAATACAATAGAATCACACAAAAACAGATTCAAACAGGAAGAGGAAAGAATCATTGAATTAGAAGATAACATAGAAGCAAATGCACAAATAGAACACATGTAGAAAAACATGGAAAAAACGAGCAGAGACTCAGGAAATTGAATGAAAAGATGAAAAGTACAAGCATACACATTTGGGTATCCCAGAGTGAGAGTAGAAGGGCAAGGGTGTAGAGGAAATATTTGAAGAAATAATGGCTAAATTTTTTCCAATTTTTATGAGGGAAATGGATATACATGTTCACAAAGGGCAGCTTACACAATACACAATAAATAATAACAGATCTATTCTAAGACACATACTAATCAGATTGTCAAATGACAAAGATAAAGAGAGAATCCTGAAAGCAACAAGAGAAAGGAGCTACATCACATATAAAGGATGCTCTATAAGATTAAGTCCTGATTTCTTATCTGAAACCATGGAAACAAAAAGGCAGTGGTATGACATAGTTATGCTGAAAGAGGAAAAAAAATGACAGCCAATATTCTGTATCCAAGAAAATTAGCCTTCAAAAGTGAGGGAGAGAGGAAGATATTCACAAATAGAAATTAAGAGTATTGGTCAACAAGAAACCTGCCCTTAAAGAAATACTAAAGGGAGATCTGCAGGTTGAAGAGAAAAGACCAGAGAGGGAGGTTTGGTCTAGAGTTTAGAAAGGGACATTATTATAAAGTATAACTAAAAGTGTCCAAAGGGAAGCAAAAATAAGTTATAACATATATATGCCTAAATCTATAATGGTTGAAGTAATTACTGAGTTTAAAGTAATGACATTGAATGTTAATGGCTTAAAGGCCACAATTAAGAGACAGATTGGCAGAATGGGTAGAAATATGATCTATATGCTATGCACAAGAAATTCACATTAGACCAAAGGACACAAATAGCTTCAAGTGACGGTTGGTAAATGATTTTTCTTCACAAAGATAACCAAAAAAAGACCTGGGGTAGATATACTAATATTTATCAAAATAGACTTTAAATGTAAAATTGTTGGAGGAGACAAGGAAGGACTCTATATTCTAATAAAAGGGGCGATCTAACAAGAAGAAAGAACAATCATAAATATTTATGCAACTTTCCAAGATGTCCTGAAATACATGAGGCAAACAATGGCAAAACTGAAGGAAAAACTAGACAATTCTACAGTCATAGTAAGGCACTTGAGTACACGACTTTCAGCAATAGACAGAACATCTAGGCAGAGGATCAATAAAGAAACAGAGATCAAGAATAATATATTAAAGGAACAAAAGCTAATTATACATACATTACATTGCATCTTCAAACAGCGAGATATACCCTCTTCTCGAACACTCATGGATCATTCTTCAAGATAAATAATATGTTAGGGCATAGAATAAGTCTCAATGAATTTATAAAGATTTAAATTATACAAAGCACTTTCTGTGACCACAATGGAATGAATCCAGAAATCAATAATGGGCAGAGAACTAGAAAATTCACAAATATATGGAATTTAAACAATTGGCTCTAACAATCAGTGGGTCAAGGAATAAATTGCAAGAGAAATCAGTAATTATTTTGATGCAAATGAAAATTAAAACACAACATATCAAAACATGAGAAATAATTAGGTCAGAATATAGAGGGAAATTTGAGTCACTCTTTACTGTGGCAGTCAATGTCATACTGCAGACTTGCATAAGTGTAACCTCTGGAATGACCTCCTGACTTACTTTGATACCTTACTTCTAAGCTTCTGTCAGCCTGGTGATTTCTGACCATGTTGCAGCTTAAATAATATGCTTGTATAATTTGAGTGCTTTCAAGCTAAGTTATGGTATTCTTGTAAACAATTATTCTGGTGTACTTTAACTTTCTAAAAAAATATATTAATTGATAGAATTTTGTAAATTACATGTTTATGACCTAAAATAGTTCTTAAATTTCCTGTGCTTATACTCATATGCTTAGCAAGTCAATTAATCAAATTCACGATACATTGATTTGTCATTTTTTTCAACACCAGACATCAGGTTACAGGTTGGAAAATGAATGCAGGAAAGGACTACTAGCAAATATATCATTTCATTTCATGAGATTTTGGGCTGGGCCTAACAAATAGTTTCATCATATTTTCAACCATTAAATTGTGTGGGACCTTTAAAAACAAATCAAAACTAATTATAATAAAATATTCAATATTTGTCAGAAAGCATTCTCTGTGATGGGACAGGTCTTTTCCATTATTCTCCTCAAAACTCACAGTCTCCCATGTTAAATGGTTAACTTAACTGAAAAATGTTTTATGTGTTGTAACTGCGCCACCAAACATCAATTGCATCACCATCTCTCTCCCTCTCCTGGAGCCTCACTATTCCCTGAGACATAACAATACTGAAAGTAGAGCAATTAATAAACCTATAATGGCCACTATGTGTTCTAGTGAATAGAAAAGCTGCATGTCTCTCACTTCAATAAAAAATCTAGAAATGATTACTCTTACTAAGGAAGCCATACTGAAAGCTGAGATAAGACAAAATCTTATACCAAAGAGCTAGCCAAGTTGTGAATGCAAAGGAAACATTCTTGATAGACATTAACAGTGCTATTCCAGTGAACACATGAATGATAAGAAAGTAAACCAGGCTTATTGCTGATATAAAGAAAATTTTAATGTTCTGGATAGAAGATCGAAGCAGCCACAACATTCCCTGAATCTGAAGCTTAGTCCATAGAAAGGCCCTAACTTTCTTCAATTCTATCAAGTCTGAGAGAGGTGAGGAAGCTCCATAAAAATAGTTTGAAGCTAGAAGATATTGGTTCATGAGATTTAAGGAAAGAAGCCATGTCCATAACATAAAAAGTACAAGATGAAGCAGCCTTATATTGGAAGAAAATATCATGGAGGACTTTGATGGATAGGGAGTAGTCACTGCGAGGCTTCAAAATTTCAAAGGACAGTTTGATACTCTTGTTAAGGGCTAATGCACCTGGTGGACTTTAAGATTAAGCCAATGTTCATTTACCATTCCTTAAATCCTAGGGCCCTTAAGAATTAAGTTAAATCTACTCTACTTATGCTCTATAATTGGAAAAACAAAGCCTGGGTGACAGCACATCTGTTTACAGCATGACTTACGGAATATTTTAACCCCATTATTGAGACATATTGTTCAGAATGAAGAATCCTTTTAAATGTTACTGCTTATTGGCAATGCAATTGGTCATCCAATAGCTCTCTTGTGGATGTACAATGGGATTAATTTTGTTTCCTGCTTGCAAATACAGCATCCATTCTGCATCCCTTGGATTAGGAGTTATTTTAACCTTCAGGTGTTTTAATTTAACAAATGCATTATGGAGGGCTCTAGCAGACACAGAGAGTAATTCCTCTGATGGATTAGGGCAAAGTAAATTGAAAACCTTCTGGAAAGGACTCACAATTCTAGGAAATTAATTACATTTGTGATTCATGGGACGAGGTCAAATATCAACATTAGCAGCAGTTTGGAAGAAGTTGATTCCTATCCTCATGGATTACCTTGAGTGGTTCAAGACTTCAGTGGAGGAAGTAACTGCAGATGTAGTGAATATAGGAAGTTAAATAGTACTGGAAATGTAGCTCAAAGGCGTGAATGTTTGACTGCAATCTCATAATAATACATCAATGGAATGGATGAGGAGTTGCTTCTTAATGATGAGCAAACAATGTGGTCTCTTGAGATGTAACCTTCTCCCGGTGAAGATATTGTGAATATTGTTGAAAGGACACCACAGGATTTGGAATATTACATAACTCCATTTATAAAGCAGTCACAGGGTTTGAGAATATGACTTCAATTTTGAAAGAAATCCTACTGTGGGCAAAATGCTATCAAACAGCATACCTACTACAGAGAAAACTATCATGAAAGAAAGAGTTAATCATTGCTGCAAACCTCACAGTTGTTTTATTTTAAGAAATTGGCCCAGCCACACAAACCTTCAGGTACCCCCACCCTGATAAAGAGCAACTATAAACATCAAAGCAAGACCCAACACTAGCAAAAAGTTTAGCGTTTCTAGAGGCCCAGACATTAGTATTTTTAGTAATAACGTATTTTTAATTAATGTATGTACATGTTTTTTTCAGACATAAAGTTATCTTACAGTTAATAGACTACAGTACTATGTAAACAGAACTTTATATATACTGGGAAACCAAAAAATGTGTGACATTCTTTTCTGTGATATTTGCTTTATTGCAGTGGTCTGGAAAAAACCCCACAATATCTCCATAGTGTGCTGGTAACTCTGATCACTTGATGAGTATGCAAGATTCTCCTGAATCATATAATATAGAATTAGCATGAGTTATGCATAAGTCATGACCCTCAAATATAGGAGAAGAGGCATCCTAAGTAGAGAACATAGTAGAAAATAAAACCTGGAAGTGAGAGATCAGTCTGTTTTGTTTGGAGAATGTAGAGGAGTGCAGTACATTTGCTTAAATCATCTAAACAAAGGAAAACAAAAGAAAAAAGGTAGACAATAGAAAAGACATTGCACAGCTATCCTTTACATGAAAAATCTATTATATTTTGCAACATTTTGTTTTTCCAATGCAGTAATCTCTATGATGATTAAACCGGACATGAGCCAATTTGGGGAGATTTCTGATTATCAGAGTAGGAGGTTCTAAATTATTCCAAGGAAAATAGGTTTTCTTGTAAATTTCTGAAAATGGGAGTGTCAGGATTAAAGACACCATTTAGAGAGATACTTCTTGTGTTCCTCAAATACAAGTGTTCACACCGGGAACAATGTAGACTCTTTAAAGTGAAGGTTCCTACAGGAATAATAGTAATATGTTCTTTATGCTTTTGTAATGTCAGAAGTTATTTAATCCAATTCTCAAGGAAAGTTTAACTTCCTTCTACAATGATGTGAATAATAGCTACACTAGGGACACAGAATGGGAATTACAATGAATATCAACTTATTAACTTTAATTCTCAAGGTAACATTTGAGACCATAACTTTTGTAAGGCTATTTTTATCTCCACATTTCTCAGTGTATAGATGAAAGGATTCAGCATAGGGGAAATCACAGTGTAAAACATAGAGATTTCCTTATCCTTGTTCTCACTGCCAGCAGGTAGAATATATATATAGAGAGAGATACAGGGTACAAAAAACAAAATTACAACAATTATGTGTGAACTACAGGTTGACAGAGCATTGTGCCATGCTACAGAGTTGTGTGTCCTAAGATTGTACAATATGCTTATGTAAGATGCCACCAGGACAGGGAACTTAAAACCCCTGAAATCCCTGAATTAATAATAACTAAGACACTAAAAACATGTATGTCTTTGCAGACCAGTTTCAAAAGAGGCTTCACATCACACATGTAGTGATTCATTTGATTAGGGCCACAGAAAGGTAAATTGAGGACCATGAACAGTAGAGCAACAGAGTGACAAAAGCCCACACTCCAGGTCATGATAATCAGCGTGTTACATCTCTGCCTGTTCATGATGACCATGTAGTGCAGGGGCTTGAGAATGGCTACATAGCGGTCAAAAGCCATAGACACCAAGATGAATATTTCCACAGCTGCCAGTAAGTGCATAGTGAAGAGCTGGGTCATACAGTTGTTATAGGAAATGATTTTATGCTAGGTCTATGATTAGCTGGGGAGTTACAACAGAGGTGAAAGAGGTGGTCCATGAGGGATAGTTGGCAGAGAAAATAGTACATTGGCTGTTCAATTACATGGCTGCAGGTAATTGTGAGTAAGATGATGAAGTTCCCCATTAAGACCACCAAGAAAGAGAGCAGGAACAAGAAACAGAACAGTAGCTCTAGCTGCTTGTCCTTCCATTTCCCCAAGAAGACAAATTCCGTGACATTGTTTTGATTTTCCATGAGATAATGTGAGAAGTCCAGAGTAAACAAGAGAAATTTAATTTATCTGAAATAGTACCATTAAACATATAATAGAACGTTTAAACTTGGTGTGAATTAATAATTGAAAAAAAATGCAGGTCAAGGTAGATTTATTACAGGTTTTATCATTTAAAATCTTTTTAATTTAGGGCAGTTTTGTCATGTTAAATTATTTTTCAATGAGAACATATTTTAAGCCTCATTTTATAAATATTTTATATGTATTAATTCCCATAAAAACCCAAACCAAAGTAGGTAATATTCTTATTCTCATCTTATATATGGGGCACTGGAGGCATAGGAGGGCTCAATTAATTATACCACATCATTAAGATATATAGTAGCATATCTAAGATAAGAAACTTTACCCTATGCTAGATTCCATGCTCTTCAAGTGTATGCTGTGTTAGCCTTAGGCTAAATGGAACCAGCTATTTTCCATCTTTGCAAAATAAATGAGGTGTTTCTCCATCTCTACCACTAACTACTTACATAATTGTAAGCAACTCCCTCCCTTTTTCTATCCTACTAATGTTTTGTGTGGAGACCCAAATCACCCTATAATTCTACACCTCTACTGGAATTAAATATTTATTCTTGAAATTAAAAAAAAAAAAAAAAAACAAGTAACTTAATCATATCATAGAAATAACCCAATTTAGTTGTTAATATTTTTAGTGACTTTACTTCTCATGTATGGTTGAAGCTCAGGACATTGGTTTGCTAGAAATAGGGAATTAGATATAGCAATTGCTACATCTCTGAATATATGAATTTGGGACGTTATTAAAGACTCACCTTTCTCCTAATTATGTTAAAAGCATATTTTGAGGATGCTCTTAGAAAAAACTTTAGAAAGGTAAGTGTTCTCTCTGGCATGTTGAATGAAGTAATAAGATGAAAGAATTATTACTTCATTTGAACATCCTTTAGATATGTGCAGACACTCAGATGCAGTGTATTTGGGAAAGAAGGAGCAAATATGTTGAAAGCACCACCTTTAGCCCATGTCAAAAGGCCTTCCTCATACAAGTCATCTTTTTCTAAAAAAAAAAAACCACTATTATTTTCAATGGGCTGCTGTTTGGATTTTATTTTAGAGTATGGGAACATTTTGATGGAATGTACTCATCCCTAGTCTAAGGAATATGTATATGAGCATGAGCATACAGTCTTGAATATCCTAATATGTCTACATTGCTCACGCTAATCACCTCATTCTGTTGAGATTTCTTATCCAACTGGCAAGTGGAACCAAAGATATTGGGTCCATTTACATTCTGCCTTCAGCAAAAGAAATGAAGCCAATCATATCAGAAGGACTTAAGATTCTAACATAAACCATACCCTCAGAACAGCTCCCTGAAAATGTTTTGCTGAGGATAAACACTTATGTAATAAAATGGGATTCCATCATAGTCATAAATTAATTCACCTGTCAGTTGTTTTACTTATGTTAGACAAATACTAAATATGAGAAAAACATGGATATTGGTGTAAGAATTCTGGACTCAAAATTCAACTTAACATAGCACATAATCACAAATTGAGAATATAGAAATCTGTGCTCTGTGTATGTGAATTAATCTAATAAGTTAAAGAACCCAATATATCTAGGAATAATTTTGCAGTAGAACTATAGAAAATATCTTAAAATAACTAGACAACTGAAACTATAAAAAGCTAAACTCTTGGTTTAGAATATTCCCCTAATTTTGGTGCAAACCTCAGGATCTCTGAACATTTGGGTCCAATCTTGCTGTACTTACAATGATTCCACATCAATTGGGAAAATGCACATCTAAGTATGAAAAGATCCTTAAAAGCACAACCCAGAAATTAGTTACTGGGAATCCTCTTAAAAAGCAAAATCATGCTGAAATATTTCCTGGAAATATCCTCATATCATTTCATTTCTGGTCTTATTCTAATGCTTAAAATCTCCCTCAATTATATGCAAATCCATTCTCTCTCTCTCTCTCTTCCTTCTACCTCCCCTCCCTTCCTCTCTCTCTTTCTTTCTCTCTTTGTCTTTTTGTCACTCCCTCTCTCTTCCTTTCTCCTTCCCCTTTCCACTCTGTCAGAAATATATACACACAGAAACACTCATGTATCTGCACATAATCACATGCAAATAAATGCAGTGTTTGGGGGCTAATTTCAAGTGCACCTTTCTCCTAACTAACTGTCAGTCTCTACCAAAAGTCCCTCTTCCCTTAAAAATTAAATCCCTAGAGAAAAATTATCCTAGGAAATATGTGCTTTCTACATTTTGAAATAAAAAAAAATGAAAGAAAAGAATAAGAAATTTGAAGAAGAAAAAAGAGAAAATTAAAGAAGGAAAAAACTGTTGAGATGTGTGAGTTATGTCTACCTAGACAAGAGGATATGGATAGTATGACATCCCAATAATGGCTAATATATTTGTTTTTTTCAGATTCTTTAATTATCTATTATATTTATTATAAAGAAAAATTGTGAAAGTGAAATTCATATGCTTAATTCTTTGATGGATTTAGAGTAAAATATTTAAATAGCATAAGTTATAGGTACTATATCCCAGGCACCTTATTAGATATTTTATATAGACCCACTAATTGATCTTCAGTATATCCTAGTGGGGGGTTATTACTACCCCAATAGTTTACTGGAGAATACATTTACATTATTGGTGTGTGTGTGTATATATATATATGTACATGTTTATTACAACCAAAGTCCAAGTTTACACAAATGCTAAGGAAAAGACTCAGTTGGGCCTTTTGAATGATTCTAAAACCCAAACAATTTTCACTATCCTTAAAAACTTTTTCTCAAATACAAATACAGGCTAAAACCTTAATTTGTTCCCAAATTTTCATCCATATTTACTGAATGGCCTCTCCTGAAAATAGCTAATAGGAATGTATTCCAGAGGAATATAAACTTGCAAATTTGGAAATAGTAAGGTCAAATTTTATGTAAAACAAAGAAGCATTTGAGTTCACAATGATTTAATCTCAAAATGTTTTTTTAATTGGTGGATACTAACCATCATGTTCAATCCTTCTGCAACAATTTACTCTTCTTTGTCAAGATGGTCCTTCAGACGGGGTTCTTGTCTATTTCTGGATTGTGCTATGGAGTAACAAACTGATGTGGAAAGCTTTGGACTCTTATGCAAATCTGCCGTCAAAAAGCGTCTTTTGGGGAACCCTTGCTCAGAACACTTTAAATTAAATGATACAAGAAGGACCAGAGAGAAAAGCTCCCATGTGCTTTTTGCAGCAGCCAAATATACATACTTATAATTAAAGTAGTAAAGCCAATACTATTATAGTTGTCCTGTAGACTGCTTTAAGGCTTGTTTCTCTTGCATTCATTTCTTTAGGGCCATCATATAAAAGGACCAGGAATACTGTTATATATGGCACTAATGAAATATTATAGATATTTGGTTTTCTATCTGTCTTCTATCTTAGAATTTTCTTCTAAAAAGCTATATTCACTAAATTTTTTACCATGGTATATAATACATACTTCAGAAATTTTGAATTCTTCTTTATCATCTAACTGCATTAATGTGAAGCTAGAGTTTCAAAAGAGCATTGCAATTTTCCTTACCAACACAAAATTGTTGCCATTATGATGGAGATTGGAAGACATTTTTAGAAATTTAATTATACCCATTTAAAAGCCCATAGTTATGTGCACTTTTCAGTTACTAGGTACTTATGAATATTAGGGTAGTTAGAATTAGAAAACTCCACAATTATTAATCAATTTTTATTGCACCAGCTTTTGTGTTTGATGTTTGTCTTACATTCCCCCCTGTGTTGGCGGAGAGAGACAAAGCCAATAGAATCTAAAGGTAACAGAGTAGAATTAATTATCCTAATTAAACAGGATATGTGTGTGTGTCTGTGTGTAAATATATATATGTGTGTATATACATATTTTTATGTGTATATATGTAAATAACCATAAAATTAGGGAAAAGGGTAACAATAAATGATTATATATATTTAGGAATTAAAAATATATTCTGCTAAACATATTATTTAAGAAATAAACAATATTAGAAAAGTTTGTATATAACTAACATTGAATGATAACGAATTGTTTTCCATTCTCACATATAAAGACCTCAGATAGTCATCACTTCCAACCTCTCAAAAAGGAAAATGCTGAAAAACTGCATATCAAGTAGAGATCCTTCATAGAAGGAGGTTTCCAGGGAAAACTCTCTCTCCTGGAGAATTGAAGAGATAGGCAGATAAAAGACGATCACAGTTTACCTGGAGCAGAAACCTCAGGTATAGTCAGCCTTGGGAAGGAAAATTAAAGAGTAATTGAGGAATCACTGGAGTCCAAGCATGTGATAGATTGAGAGACAAAATTTACAGGTGGCCAAGCCTTAGGGGCACCCCATACATACATGAGTCTTACCTCCAGGAGCCCCATCTGATTCTTATTCTGAATTTCAGAGAAAAACCTCCTTCTGTTTCTAGCAGGGGAGTTGAAAATTGACCACTCTGAAATAAAACCAGAGCAGTTTCTTATCATTGATAAATGCCTACCTTCAAGGGAAATCAAGGTGGGTATTTCCAGAGTGTAACCTACTTGGGGGAAGGGAAATACCAAACTTCAGTTCTTTCTAGCCTTCCTATATCACCTATGGACTGAAAAAATCAATGATATTTTGCTGTTCAACATCTTCCCCAACACTTTATATGATCAATCTTTAGTTTTAGCCATTCAAGTGGCAGGGAAGCAGTATCATTTTCATCTACATTACAACTAATGATGTCTAGCATAATTTCTTGTATTATTTGCAAAGTTTAATCTTCTTTAATGAAGTATACATTCAAAACATTGGTTCAATTTTAATTTGGTTGTTGAATTTTTCTTATTGATATGAAAAATATTTTATATATTCTAAATAATAGTTCTTTTTAAAAACTATGTTTTTCAAATAGTTTCTCCTAGTGCATAAATTCTTTTTGAATTCTATTTAAAAGCACTTTCTTACCATTTTTTAAAAATCCTTTTATCGTGTCTTTCTTTTCTTTATTTTTAAATACAGGGGTGAGGGCTTGAACCCTGGATCTCATATATGGGAATCTGGTGCTCAACCATTGAGTCATATGAGCTCCTCCTTTTATTTTCCTGATCATGGTTTTATATTGTGTCTATCAACTCTTTGCCTATCCATCGACTGGAAGATATTCATCTAGGTTTCATATTTAAAATACTTATATATCTTGTATAAGCATCTATGATCCATTTTGAATTAATGTCTGTATAATGTGTGAGGGTTCATTATCTGATATGGATGTCCAATGTTTTCCACCAATATTTTTTGAAAACGCCATACTTTCTCTACAGAATTGCCTACAGTCCTCTACTTAGATCCAGTTGACCAAATAGGTGTGTATCTAATTCTGGATTCTAAGTCCAATAAAAAGATTGTCTATCTTTGTGAAAATACCATACTAATTTGATTACTGTAGATTAATGATATGCTTTGAAATTAGGAAATATGATTTCTCCAAATTTATTCCTTTATAAACTTAGGTGGGCTGATCTAGATGAATTGCATTTCCATATAAATGTTAAAATTATATTCTAAAATGCTAAAAAGAAAAGATGATTTGTGTTTTTGGGTGATAATAGCACTGAGTCTAGGAATTAATTTTGTGGGTGGTAAAAATGCATCTTAAAAATGTTGAGTTGCTTCACTTATCAGTACAGAAAGTTTCTCCATTTATAAAGGTGTTGTTTAATTTCCCCTTTCAAAGTTATGTCGTTTTCTGTGTAGATCCTTGCATATATTGTGTCAAATATCATTAACTACTAAGTTTTAATTATTAAATATTAACATACAAAGTATGTTAAGAATTTTATAATATAATTTTTAAAATTCAATTTCTGATTACTTGTTACAAATAGTCTTTGTAATCAATTTTTGTATATTTCTCTCACATTTTTCAAACCTGCCAAACTCACTTATTAATAAAAAAAAAGTTACATGGTACAGATTAGATAGAAAGAAGCAAAACTGTCTGTATTTACTGTTGATATGCTTGTCTAAGTAGTAAATTTTAAAATCTATAAAGAAATTGTATTATATTTTATGAGTATGAGGGAAATGCTGGCCTAATAGAGTGAGTTCAGATACTGTTCATTCATTCTGTTCCTTTTTCTGGAAGTGTTTGAGTAGAAGTGGTAGTATCTGTATCTTAATGTTTGATAGAATTCATAAATGTACATATTTGGATCTGGGGATTCTTTGAGGGAAGCTTTGGAAAAAAAAACAAATTCTAGTTCTTTAAGATATATAGGACTATTAAAATGACCTGTTATTTGTTTTAATGTGCCTTTAAAATACATAGTATTCAAGGAATTTGTCAATTCTGAATTGTTAAATTTATTGACATTAATGTGTTTATAATAGCCCCTTATTTTCCTTTTAAAATCTGTACAATGTATAATATTAACACCTGGGTCATTACAAAATAAAATATTTAGTAATAAGTGATCTAAATGACCTATCAAAATGTAAAAGCAAATTAAATCCAAACAATATAGAGACAAAGATGTAATAAAAACAAGTATAGAATTCCAAAGGACATACCTAACATTTCTAAATAGAAAATATCATCAAGCCAAATGTTGGTTCTATGAAAGGATTAATAAAAGTCTGAAGAATTTATCTTGATCAATGAAAAGAGAGAAAAAACACAAAAAGCCAATATTATGGAACAATTATATGTTGCTCCTAGTAGTGAAAAATTGTATAGATATCTTAAAATACTATTTGAGGATAACCATTAAGTCTATCCTAAATTATGATCCAACTCTTCTATTTCTAGATATTTATTTACAAACCATTAAATTGCAGGGCAATCGTTAAAGCATCATCAGTTAGCATTAGTTGAGAGTTTCATACCTGGTCTTAGCAGGAAAAATGAGTTTAATATGCATATCCTCACACCTCTAGAAATTAGTGCTCTTCCTTGCAATAAATTTTAAAGTATAAATGAGACAATTAATTTCATAGAGGGAGAAATAAATTACCCTTGGGATTAAGATGATATCTATTATACTGATTTCTTTATTTCTCAATTGATTTTGCAGGCCAGTAAAGGGTATATGGATAAATATCAAATATAAATTTAAAATTGTTGACTAAATTACAGATTTAACTTTTCAATTACTAACCACTAAATGTGGCAATATCACACCATATGGCCTTCCAGGAAAGCCTGTAATTTCACTAAAACAATCACTAATATTTTAAATTATACTCCACTGCTCAATATATCACTGCATTAAATGCTTTGACAAAGGTGATTTTTTTGCAAGTACCCTAACTAATCCATTTCAGTAGCCCACAAAATTATGTTTCCAAAATATTTTGCATGGTATAATTAGTATTTGATTTGTAGTTTCTTGAAACTTCTAAGTCCTATTTTCCTCATGCATTGCATTCATGATAGCAAGGAATAATTAACTTTGAGGTAGTTTCTATCTTTTTTATTCCACATTCATTGTGTTATTCCTTCAAACATAATGCTTGGCACCTGTTAAGTTCATGTGTCAAGTTGGCCAGGTAATGGTGCCCAGTTGTCTGATCATGAAAACACTATTTTGATTGTTACTGTGAGACTATTTCATGGATTTAAATAATCAGTAAATTTATTGCATCTATGTCTGATCACATCTAAAACCAACTGAGGAGATTGCCTTCAACAATAAGAAAAGTCCCATCCAAACTGTTAAAGACCTTTAAAGGAGAAGTAATGATTTCAGCAGTCAAAAGGGATAGTTTCTATCTCTAATTCAGTCAGCCCAGCATCTACTAGGAAATTCATTGAAAATCTTCACTGGAGTTCTCAACTAGCAGCCTGTCTTAGAGAATTTGGAATTGCCCATTTCCACAAACTTTTTAGCCAATTCTTATAGAAAATCTCATAATATTCATATAATATACATATTAAAATTGTACACATGAAAGTGCTCAAAATGGAATATTTGAGTTGTATAAATGCTATTACAAAATGTTAAAAAAAGTTGCAGGGAGATAATTTTGAAAGTAATGGTGATATAGATTTAGAGGTTTCCTGGAAGCATGAGAAGTTCAGGAAATTAGTGGAAATAACTGAGAATAATACATGGAGAAATTGACTTAGCAATTCCAATAATTGCAATTATTAATTAGCCACAATATTTTAAAGAGGGTGGTAAAGACACTGAAAGATATGTATATATCACTAGGACAGAATAGGAAATAGAGCAACGATCTCTATATTAATAAATGTTTCATGCATCATCAAGATGGTATTGAAAACCAGTAGAGGAATAATAAATTGCTTAATCAGTGTTGAAAGTAAATAATTTTGTAATATGAGATTGAGGTAATCTAATTCATACTTGAGACAAAAAAAAAATGTTCCAGTTTTCATAAAGAAAAACAAAGTACTATTATTAGCACATCTATTTATAAAATTGTAGATAAGAGCCTTGGCCAAAAAGGCAGACAGAATAAGAGAAAGGTGATTAGAT